>JAHZMV010005323.1:0-13131 GCA_027743765.1 Coecobrya sp. COE2 | reverse complement strand
GTAGAGAATGCTTGTAGGTATTTGTTATTTATCATACTCACTTGACTCAATGAGAAAACATTTTGTTTCATAAAAATATCCATTTAATTTACATAAAACTAGGATGCTATTTTTTTAAAACGGTCATTTAATGAGGACAAGATGCAGAATGAAATCCTTGAATGTACTAAATAATTATAAACGTCAGCATTGACTATCAGCATGATATGATGCGACAACAAAGCAATACCAAACCAAATACCAGTTTTCATATTCATAGCACCATATAGTGACGCGAGCAGCAAAAAATGTAAAGAAAAGTTGAGATGAGTTTATGTTGAGGAGTCGGCTCAAATGCAAACAGCTCACAGTTGACTACACTCAAGCCTATATCACATATTTTTCTTAGTTTGCCAGCAAAAAGCAGAGAACCAAGTTGTCAGGAGAAACTAGTTGAGGTTTTTTTAAATATTAAATTTAGTTTAATTATTCACTACTCCTAAATATGCAGTGATCATTGCCGACTTAGTAAATGAATTAGTTTCTGGGGAAGTTAGTAATAAATGCAGGAATTTTTTAGTGAAATGGATGAGCGGGTGGGAAAGTGGGAGTTGAAACGAGTTCAAGATGACCTGCTAAGGGAATGGGGAAGATTGGAGGAACAAGTGACCAGTTTGTACATTTGGATGGCGGGGGTAGGTCATGTTGTTACGGAAGCAGTGTCTAGAGAAACTTTGGACAAGCTAGTAGACGGGGGTAGAATTTCGAATGAATTTTTTGATGGTAAGAAATTAATAAAAAATGAATATATATTTTCCACTTATTTTTAAATTAATTTTAATTTATGCAGCATTTATTATTATTATTTAGTTGTGGACGAGCTGACGCGTAGAAAAGAAAGGATTACCGGTTTAATTGGCAAAGTCGCTAACGTCAGGGAAAAATTTAAGGAACGCGATTCCCAACCGGAAGCAAATTCTAACGATGACGAAAGTAATTCCAACCCAATTAAGATTGAAGTTCACTCGGACGACGGCAAATTATCTGAGGTCACTTCCGGTCAACAAGATCTTCCCCCACAGAGGTCAATTATTCGCATAATTCGTAGATCACCCACTAAATTTGGTCAGAAGGGCTTCCTCTGCCGAAAAAGTTGCGGCGTTCGTCTAACCACACCAGAAACTCAACGCCGACACGAAGATATCTGCAACGGTCCCGGGGCCAGCAACTGGAACGTTCCCGTGGAATGCCCCATTTGTTCCAAACTAATTAAAAGTAAATGTATGTTAAATTACCACATGAGAACCGCCCACCACAAACCCATCAAACGCGAACAGTCGCAAAAATTATCAACAAAAAAGTCTGGTGTCGAAGGTTCCCCAAAACCATTTCCATGTTCCCACTGTTCCAAAAGTTTCACTTCCAAAGATGGGCGGGAATATCATATGAGAAGTGTTCAAGGTGAGAGGTCATATATTTGTGGAAAAGGATGCGGGGCGGGATTTGTGGGGCAAAGTAGTTTAACGCGGCATGAGAAAGCTTGTTCTGGAAGTGGAACTGCGCATGGAAGACGGCCTACTTATGTGGCTCCAAGGATTTCCGTAGAAAAATGATGTGTAAATTGCGCTGTAATAATCAGTGAAATATTTTTGTGAAATAAGTGAAATGAAGAGGAAAAAATTTGTTTCTGGAAGCTTTTATCAAAGTACAATTTACGTTCACAATACTTTCATTACAACGGCAACCTCAGGATTCTTGCTTTTTTGCAGACTTGCCAGCTGAAAAGTCATTTTGCTTGCCAGGAAATAATTTGTGGAAGATTTTGGAAAATTATTTTATCCGGATCACCAGTTTAGCTTTATGGTAACTCATTGACCATCCTGTGTATAAAAACAAGTAAAAAAGTAAGCCGGCTGGCACAGCAATATCACATGTTCATTTCAATGCAAACCAAACCAAACACCGGAGAGAATTTTTTTACATTTTTTCTATTCATGTTTTTTGTTTTTATTTTTTTGTAGTGTAATTTATTATATTTATTTTTAAAGTGAAATGACTGGCTATGCTTTGCACTGTACCGTGTGTAAAATAGATTATTGGAGGAGACAAGATTGGAATAGGCATTTAATTGGAAAGGGACATCAGGAGAGGGCAAAATTGGAAGTGAATCAGTGGACTGATGAAGTGAGGAAATGCTGTGTGCTGTTGTATTCTAGCTTTCCACTGGTTAATTATTCTTCAGTGAACATGGTTATTCAGTACTTTTCTAGTAAAGGGAGTAGATTAGTGACGGATTTTTTGTTGAGTGACAGACGGCCTCGCAATGCAATTTTGCAGTTTGAAAGCAAGTGAGTTAACTAAAGAAAATAGTCTGGAATGAATTAATGTCAACATTATTTTAATGCATTGATGTAATATTTTTAATTGTGGTTCTTTTGACAGGATGAAGGTCAAAGAGCTATTTTCGGAGACTGGTGGACCATCCATCCGAATTGAAGATCAACTCGTTCAATTCAAAACGCTTGGAACTGTGCTGGAGTTAGAATGTAAGTTGGAAATGGCTCTTAATTTTAATGGATAGTATAATTGGCAAGACAAAATAAATATTCATTAATGATGTGATTTTTTATCTAGGGAAAGAGATTCTTCTGGACTTTGTTGACCCAGGTTTACAGCCTTATTCACCGGTTTTGTCGATGGCAGGATCTCCTGAAAATTGTCCTTCAGTGTTACCGGAAATGCCTAAACCTAGTCACGGCAATAATGACATAAATTGTACAAATAATGTTGGACTGGGTCAACAATCAGCATTGTGTCGTGAGTTACAATCAATTTACCAGGAAATGGAAGTTCCCGACGATGAATTCAATCTGGCAACTGAAGTCATCCTAGAAATGAAGAAGGTCCTGGAAGACTCAATACCCGGCTGTGGGGTGGCTTTTTATCGGCACAACTTTCTAAAACTGAGGAACAACCCAAAGAGCAACACATATTTGATATTGATAAGCAAAGGTAAAGAATTATTCAGAAACAGAAACAAATTGATGCAATATTTTTTTGAAATTTTAAATAAATTTTTGTACATTATGCTTTAATTAGATGAACACACCGGATTTGGTGAGATTTCGAAGGATATGATGGACCCACTAGAAAAATATTTAAGATCTGAAGATAACCAAAATTCCATTCTAAACAAGCTAAGAATTCTACCAAACAGGGACGACAGTGACGGACAACCAGGACTAGGAACCAGGCTATACCACCCCAAGTCGAAAGTGTCGTTAAGGTACTCAAGTTGTTACCGAATGGCTGGAGAACTACAATTATCTCGTTTGGTGGCCTACTACTGCAACTTTGACCCCAGGGTCAAACCTCTCCTGGCGTTACTCTACTTCTGGGCAAAATTGAACAACATCAGGGTTGGAAAAAGTTATACTGTCAGTTTAAAAGCGACTAGATGTTCACCAGATCCTACAGCTTTGGAATGGCTTTTACTCGTGTTTCTGTTCAAAGTGAAAAAAATTATTCCGGTTCCCAGCGAAATATTTGAGAGGCGACTAAAAGACAAGTGGGTGGAAACAAGGGCGTGGATATCGGATATTAGATTTAACAACGACATTAAATTCTGTGAGGAATGGAAACAAAATCAGAATAATGTTCCGGATGAAAATAGTGAGGCGTTTGCCCTTTCGGTTGTGGAATTATTGAAAGAATTTTTTGGCTTTTGCTGCACTGGATTGTCCACCCATGTCATTGTGGTTACACGGGAAGGAAAAATTGTGAATTTGGTGGGGAATGGCAGGAAGTCGAACATTCTGATTGGTAACCCGTTTGTTAAAAACTGTAGACTGCTAGTGGACAATGTAAAATGGAAAAATGAGGTACTTCCTGGGATGAGGATAACTTGCAGAAAGTTGGGATCTTTCTTGGAATCTTTAGATTTAAACGAGTCAATATCCAGGGGCTTACTTCGGAAAGCTTTGTGTATCAAATAATTTTTTAAGTTGTGGATTAAATTGTAATTTTTTAAGGTATATATTTTTTTGAAAAGTTTGTTAATCATGTAGGATTTATGAAAAATAAAAATGATAACTTTCACCAAACTCTGCGTTTACCTTACTCCTCATATCCCCATGGAACTTATTTTGATATCGCCATGGTGTCCAAGTGTTCCTTCATCTGCTTCAGCTTATCTTGAAGCTACTGGTTATCATTTTCTATTTTTGAGGTGACGATGACGCATTTTTTCCCGTGTTCGAGAATACACTGTCCGCGTTTGGATAAGACCTCGCAAGTCTCCTGGCATTTTTTTCTGTTGTTCCCGTACCTGTCATTGGAGTTGTGGTTCCACTTGCTCTCAGTGCTTTCCAACTTCTTGAAAGTCATCTTCCACCTTCCGTTTTTGCAAAGCTATCACAATTCATTCGTGAAGTAATTTAATTTGGTCCTCAAAAGGTCCCGATCGCGTGTCACTGAAATTAACAGGGAAATCTTCGAATGGAGACAATTGTCCGCGAGATCCATCCCTTTACTGATAACCGCTGTTATCTCCATAAGAAGATTATCAATGGTCACAATGATATCCCATACAGGTTTCTCAGGCTCCTTCTTTACTAGTTCGAAATTTGTCCATCATCAGCGAAAAGTTTTCGCCGAAAACCTCAGGACGTTTTGAAGTTGTAGAGTCACCAGCTCAAAAAAACAAAATGGAATAATTTGTGGAAGATTTTGGAAAATTATTTTACCCGGATAACGAGTTTAGCTGTTGGTTTTCACGTTTTCGGTAAGAATTTACGTTGCTAATACTCCTTCATGTTATTATAACATGCATTGACAATGAGTTAGGTACGCTTTTTCCACAAAAAATCTTCTCTTGCTTGAAGAATGAAACGTGCACTGAAATACAAGCCGGCCCATCGCATTCATCACGCAACTTCTCACGACCACATGTTCATTTCAGTGCAAACCAAAATAAACACCTGAGAGAATTTTTTACACTTCTGGTTCTCTTCACTTTTCTATTTTTCTTTAACTTTTACTGGTGTGCAGTAATTTATTTATTTATTTTAAGAGTGAATTAAAATGACCGGTTACGCTTTGCACTGCACCCTGTGTAAAATAAATTACTGGAGTAGACAAGATTGGAACTGGCATTTAATTGAAAAAAGTCATCAGGACAGAGCAAAATTGGAACTAAGTCAGTGGACAGATGAAGTGAGAAAATGCTGTGTGATGTTATATTCAAGTTTTCCACTGATTAATCATTCTTCAGTGAGCATGGTTATTCAGTACTTTTCTAGTAAAGGGAGCAGACTGGCGACGGATTTTTTGATAAGTGACAGGCGGCCTCGCAGTGCAATTTTGCAGTTTGAAAGCAAGTAAGTAAGCTAACAATTACGCTGGGAAAATTAAGTTTCCACATTGTTTTAATGAATTGACGTTATGTTTCTAATTGTGGTTCTTTTGACAGGAGGAAAGTCACAGAGCTATTTTCTGAGACTGGTGGACCATCAGTTCGAATTCAAGATCAACTCGTGCAATTAAGAAAACTTGAAAATATCCTGGAGTTAGAATGTAAGTTGTAAATGATATTTAGTTGTAATGACAATGGATAGTTTAATTATGGAGAAAAATAATTAATTATAATGCTGTGATTTTTTTCACTAGGGAACGAGATTCTTTTGGACTTTCTTCACCCAGATTTACAACCTTACTCACCATCCTTATCATTGACTGGACCTATTGCAAATTTTCACAGCAATGGGTATTCTTCAGGGTGTCCAAATTCCCCAACATCACACCATGTCAGTGTAGTGACTTGTGCAAATAACCTTGACCTGGATCAAGTATCTCCCCTGTGCCGTGAATTGCAATCAATTTACAAAGAAGTGGAAATTCCTGACGATGAATTCAATCTGGTAACTGAAGTCATCCGAGAAATGAAAGAAGTACTGGAACCAACAATACCCGGATGTTTTCTTGCCTTGTACCGAAACAACTTTCTAAAACTAAGGAACAATCCAAAGAGCAACACGTATTTGATTTCAATTACCAAAGGTAAATTATTTACAAGTATTTATATTAATCTTAGTATTTAAATATTTTTAAACAGAATGTTAACACTTTTGGTATTATTATTTCAACAGGGGAAAAGACTGGATTTAGTGGGATTTCGAAGGAGATGCTGCTTCCGCTGAGTAATCATCCTGGAGCTGACGGTACTCACGATTCTCTTCTAAGCCAATTAAAACTTTTACCAAATGGAGACAATATTGACGGAATGGCAGACCTAGGAATCAGACTGATCCACCCTAAATCCAAAGTGGAATTTAGGTACAAAGGAAGTTCCCGAACGGCTGGAGAATTACAATTATCTCGATTGGTGGCTTACTACTGTAACTTTGACCCCAGAGTGAAGCCTCTCCTGACATTACTCTACTTTTGGGCTAAGCTAAACGATGTCACAATTGGATTGGACAAAGTTGCAAGCTCAGTGGCTCATAGAAATCTGCCGGATCCTACAGCTTTGGAATGGATTTTACTATTTTTTCTGTTTAGAAATAAAGAAATTGTTCCTTATCCCAGGGAAATATTTGGGCGTCAGCTGAAAGACCCTTGGGTACCGAGTAGTTCTTGGGAGGACGATATTAGATTCAGCGACGATATTAATTTTTGTCAAGAATGGAAACGAAAGCGGATTTTTGCTTGGCGAGAAAACAGCGAAGAGTTTGGCCGATCGGTTTTGGAGATACTCAAAGAATTTTTTAGTTTTTGTTGCAACGAATTGTCCACCGGATGCGTTGTCAATATTCGGGAAGGGAAGATTCTATGTGTGGGGGTCAAGAAAATAAAATGCGGATATTCGAAGGGATTGTTACAGTCCATGCGCAGGGACAAGGAGCCGAGAATTTTCATTATTAACCCGCTGGTTAAAAAGTGGAGGCTGGGAGTGGACAGTGAAAAGTGGAGAAATCAAGTGCTTCCAGGTATGAAAATAACTGGCGGAAAATTGGGAAATTTCTTGGGTGCTATAAATTCAAAGGAGGGACTATCCAATGGATCTCTTCGAGAGGCTTTGTATATCAAATAATTTTAAATTATAAATCAAATTTTAATTTCTTAATGTACATTTATGTCGGTGATTTTGTCAAGCTTCATTCATTTGGGATTGGTAAAAATGTGGAATGAACAGAGCTCACCTTGCTATATAATAATGAATAAATGGTTTAAGAAGCCACGGTCTAGTAGGGAAATATATGCGTTGTCTTTAATTATTCAGACTGACTTATCATTTGTATTTATATCATCATACCTTGCTTTGATAAACAACCGCACGTAAAGGTGGCAAGGAACTCACTCTGTCACGTACCCTTGTTTATTCATAAAAATGTCAGTTTACGTGGTACTAGTATGCAGGTAGATACAAGTTTAAAATAAAATGTAAACAAACATACTAAAATACATGTCCCACGAACGTCCAGAATATCTCAACTTATAATCCTTTCAAGGATTTTGGTTTTCTTCATTTAAGAATAGAAGGTATCTATAACAGGTTGAAGGAATGTCTAGTCAGTTGAAATTATTGCTCTGCTGAATTCACATTACTTAAGTTTTGAAAATTAAGTTAGTGAAAACTTTGCTTGCTGTGTTCAATTAAAAATTGTTTTTGTTTGTTTTTTCGGAAAAAATTAAAATGTTGCCACAGGTCTTGTCGTTCCTCTTTAACACTCCCGGAGCTCAAATTTGGGCAGTTGGAGTGGCAAGTTTTTTAAATTCGCTCTATAGTGCACCTTACGAAGGATGGCAGTTAATGACTGTTGTTTGGACTTTTGTAATTGGTGAGGTATATTTGCATCACCGTCAGTTAAAAGTGATTCTTACTGCGCCTCTTCCCAAAAAGCTGCAGAAATATTGGACAACGGACCACATTAAAGATTTGAGAGAATATGAAGCAACCTGGATTATTTCTGATGTTCTTAGCAAAATTTTCAAAACTGTTTTATTGACGGTAATTTTGTAAACCAAAGTAACAAATTATTACTTCGTGAAATTTTATAATTGTCACATTTCTTACATTTTCAGATTGCGTTTTATTTCGGCTGGATTCGTGATTTATGGCACTTTACTGAAACAATCTACAATTCCATCGGTCTCCCGGAAAATTGCTGCCGGAACGCGTTTCAACTTATTTCGTTCGCATTGTCAATAAATTTCCTATACCAATTGACTTCCCTATTATTCCTATTATTGGATTGGTGCTCCACTTTCCTCATAAATTCTGGGGGCGACTGTGTGAAAAGCGTCAGATTGAAGCTCTTATTTAGTCATTTCATCTGGCTAATGGTTACCTCGTATGCCGTGCTTATGACAGGAATCGGATTAACATGGAATTGGACCGGAACTATTACGCTGTTCAGTGGAATCTCAGACTTCTCACTGCCTGGGCATCCAGGTCTTTGGATTCTGATTGGATATACTATTTTTGAGATGTGGGTGTACTGCCATTATGAATTATTAGACTTTGTTCGAATTACACGGCCATTACAAACAAGTACCCTGAAGACCAAAATTGATCTTCTGGCCCAACGTGTCGGATTTCCTGCACATCAAATTGTCATTCGTAAAAGCTGCCGCTGGATAGGTCTTACTGGGAGATCGGCAAATTTTTCCGGTTTTCTATTTTCCCAACGTATCCATTTAGGTGAGTCTCTGAATGGCTTACCGGAAATCAATCATGACTTGCAGGAAACTGGTCTTACGGAAGATGAAGTTGTTGCAATTGTTGCGCATGAGATGGGACATTGGAAATGTCGTCATAGCTTGAAAATGTTACTGATATGTGTAGTTAGCTTTGCTGTATCATTTCATCTATACTGTCGGCTAGAAACGTACCTGTCAAATGGTCAATTGGATGCCGCTGTACATGCTTGTATCTACTTGTTTTTAGTTTTTGGAATTGTAAAGTTTATTTTTATGACGGTTGCCAAAATGTTCGAATACGAAGCGGATAGATTTGCAGCAAGCTTGGGCTTTGGAAAAGCACTCCTCACAGGACTATTCTATTCTGATGAACTTGATTTGAGATTTCCATTATCGGATAACCTCTACAGCGCTTGGTATCATACCCATCCAACCACGCTTGAAAGAATGAAAGCAGTGAACGAATATATTAGACAGAAGAATTGATGACATGTAAATCCATTTTTGTCATTAACAAACTTGAATTGAATTGCGGTGCTTTATTTGTGTATAAATTTATTAAGAGCAAATAAGTAGTCTCTACTGTTATTCTAAATGCATTTTAAAAATAATGTTTTGAATTATCCTATAAACCCATGAGACTTCGTTTTAATTACATAATATTCTTATAGATATTATTATAAAATATTAAGATAAACTGTAATATACAAGTGGGTACAAGAATTATTTATATCATTTTGCCATCCGAATTTCACATTTACAGCAGCAGTACATGAAACATTGACAAACATAGCCAAAGCATTCACCACCATTTACAAGGTTGCTGAAACGTTTGCCCATAAACCAAGTCAAATATTTCAATGCAATGTTTATTCCAGTTGAGACTTTGCTGCGGTTTTCACACAAAAATAAAAGACCAGAAATTATTAAGCCGTACAAATGTAAAAGAAATACATCAACTACATTTCCTCTTAAAGTTAAGCCCTTTGGATCCCTTTTGTTTTCATGTAATTTACCATCGCTGTATCTTCTAAACTTATTATTGCTTTTATGATTATAAGCTCTAATCTGACTAATGTGGTTAGTAACCAAGTCATTCCACCAGTTAATAATTCCTGAAGCTTCAATCCCTCTCGCTCGCCACCAAGTGTATTCAGGAATCCAGCCTAAAAACGAAAATCCTAGGAAGCTTTCTCCAATTATTTCTTTTCCTACGTTCACATTATCAATTCCCATATCCTCTAATATTTTCTCAGTTTCTAGTGCATCCAAATGGTATTTTATCACGGCACTGTTTTGGCATTCCGACAGTATTTTCAACTCTTGCTCAAATTCCTTTTCCTTAAATACTGACATTGACTTTTGTTCAAAGTATATACTTTGTGCGTCTTCATACGTATCACTTTGGCTGAAGTCCAACAAAGTTTCTATTTGATCTAAAACCATCAGCAGCATTTTTGAATGATCATATACATTAGAAATACGTTTGGAAGGTGTCACATTCAGATTTTTAAATCTGTCTAGAATATGACCCATTTCTGATTCCAAGTAAAAATACTCGTCACCTCCGTCACTGGAAACTCTAGCAAGATACAAGTGAGGACCATCTTCTATCCATGTGGGTTTACAGTCTTTACGCAGAACCATTTCATTGTCGTAATGGCACTCGAAATTGAATTTGTATACTTCTGTATACACCTGAAAGCCATTTGCAAATAATTCATTGAAAATTGTATACGGTATAGTTTTACTTGCGGATATAATCCTATCAATGTTATCCTGTCTATAGAAATCGCTTAATATAATCGACGTTATAAGAACAGAAGAGACTATAAATCTGATGCACGTTTTGTCAGAAAAATTCAAACGAAATGGGTTTCCCTGCTCTACCAACGTCTTGAAACAACATATGCATAATTCTGTAGCTTTACCTAATATTCTGGCATTTTTGTCTTTTGAGATGTATAGTTTGTGGATTTCTAAGCAAACTTTGAGCGACATCGGTACCAGCACCAAATAAACGAGGACTACTGCAAGCCTACTATTGGACTACTATTGGACTAAATACCAATACACTAATTCGTGGTGAGCCGCAACTAATGAAAACCATTTCATCTGAGGGATACTTGAACGGAAATTGGCTGTATTCAAAGTCGTACCCTAAAAATTTATCTATTAGTAGAATTGCAGCCTCATGGGCGTCAAACTGATCGTCATATTGCATCCACTGAAGTTTATTTGTTCCCAAGATATTTCTCCAAATTTCGCCATATTTGCTCCAAATCTCGTCGAATGAATGCTTTCGCGTAGTATGTTTGTGGTCTTCATGCAAACGAGTCACCATCATTTTCAGTCCCAGATTGTAGTCAGAAAAGTAGACTAAGAAATCAACTATTTCTTTTGATTTACTTGATATCCATGTGTTTACACGATTTTGAATATCCTTATAATTCAACTGAACGAAATTGCGAAAAGTTATATTCAGCTTTTGCTCATTTTTCCACACGGGTACAAAAGCAGAAATATTGGCATTTGGATCAGTTGAAGTTACCAAAATTGTATCGGCAACAGAGACACGAAAAGTTCGAAGCTGTTGAATCACGAAATTTGTCATGTTTGAGCTAGAGGTTTCTACATCGGGTCCTGTAAATAGTAAAAAGAAATTAAACTGGGAAGGCTGCAGCAGTATTTCGCCTGCAATGGAGTATCTGCAATAATAATTGTGCTGCCATTGCCAATGATTGTAAACCGGATTATGGCCGCTGTACCGCAAAGCTGTAATTGGTGGGAATAAATTAACTGTAAGATGGCAGTTCCATGGACGTATGTTTGAGACAAATAAGTAAAACGTCTTTTCTACGCAAACGCCTTGGTTTACTTTAGATGCGTTAAAGTAGAGAAATTTCGTCTTACAGATAGATTTAGTCATGTTTTCGGAAATGGTCCATTCACTGTCATTGCCAAAGTTTTTCAAAAATTCGGATGGGGATTGAATCGAATAGAGTTCGTTTCGTGATTTTTCAATATACAGAATAATGCGACGTGTAGAAATTACAGGAATATTTAACAAAATTATTTGAAGATTTCGCAAGTTATTAATATGAATTAAGCATAATTTAAACGGCGAGAGATGGGAACTTAGATTAAATTCGTTGATACTCAGCTTTGGTCCTTCTGGATCAATTGGATGCTTTGGTTGTAAATGAAGTATTATATTGGCAGAATTCGAAATTATAAAGTTACTCAAGCAAGAAATTAATACAAACAGTTTAATAATTTTATTCACGTCCACCATGGTAAATTCACAATTTTGAAGGGAATTATGATATTGATAACCTAACGATTCCGACAAATAGCTAAAACGAAACAACGTAAATGGGTCATTTTATAGACACGATTTCATACACGATTTTATATAATAACTACAAGATGATACAAATAATAATTGTCTGCTTCTGTAAAAGTCTATTGTTTCTTAATCTATTGTGATTAAAATGATTTGTTTCAAGTTTTAGTGCCGTTCGAATGTTCAAATATTTTTAACCTTGGACATTTTAACCGAGGCTATTGTTGTATCTCAAACAATTTAGATGAAGGTACTTTACTAAACTTGAGAAACTAAACGAGTATTATTCCTTATGATAAAACCTGGTTAGGATTAATTTGGATATGATGAGCAAAATTCCATTTTTCTATTATACCGTTAAAAAAGAAAGAATGGATTTGTTTCAAGACAAAAGAAAGTTTGCATTTGAAGTGTCATCTTCAGAGCTCGTTCAAAACGTATTGTAATGCTCAAAATAAATATATGCTTACAATATGTTAGTTAGTCAATGGCTTGAGTACTTTCAGCTTATCGATCGAAACGACCTTTTCATAATTTACTAAGACTCTAACTGGAACACCATATAATAATGTGGATCTAACTCTATACAATTTTAACTTCAAGCATCAATATATAGCTAAAGTAGGAATTTTATATCACGTTTGCGCCCCGTCTCATTAATTTTGTTCCTACTATTCATGAAATTTAGTTCACACATATTGCTTGTCTTTTCTTTCAACGGTGAAGATTTAATAATTATCTTGTATTGCTCTGCGACTTAACGATATAAAATCCTAAAATTTTAAATAATATTAAATTGTTGATGAAGAAAGACTATATTGCGGTCACAAATAGGTATATACATCTTTCATAAATTTGGTACATCCAACTTTCATTAGATATTATACCTACCTTATTTAGATATTGGTTGTAAGCAATGCTCTCATAGTTCCTCTAATTACGCCTCGAAAGAATGTCAAAACATTAACCCGACCAATAACAAATTCCTTCCCGTAATTTAACAATATAGGCTTACAAGACCTTACAAACTTTCTCATAGCCTTCCTTTCCAATGCCGTGCCTTCCCACTTGTTCCCTCTCCAGCTTAGCAAAACTTTATTTCCGTG
>JAHZMV010005322.1:0-13316 GCA_027743765.1 Coecobrya sp. COE2 | reverse complement strand
AAGGAAATTATTGAGGCTCCAGCGAAACCTTTGGGTATCCAAGAAGGAAAATGGGGCTTGAGATACAAGAAAAACAGACAACGGATTCCTCTAACCGACCGCTTTTATTCCATGACGGAGTCCGTCCTTCTCTACAAATTCACCCTCCTCCAGTCCTCCCACGGGGGAACCCAACTCATCTGCCTGGAACCTGGCTGCACCACAATAGCCCAGGATCTTGACTTCCCGTCCCTCTTCGCCAAAATGGGGTCACACGTGGACGCCTCCCATCTCCCTGGTCAACGTCCCCTTGAACCTGACGGAAAAAAGATCTGCCCACTTCCCAACTGCAGCCAAGTATTCGGCTGCATTAACAACGTCGACTTCCGGTTCCATCTCCTAGTCCACCGCCAAGTCAACCTTGTCATCTGCGATATTTGCTGGAAGCCAATCCAGGACAAAGGCGATTCCCTCCAGCGACACAAATGGACTCACCGAAACGAACAAGAAAAGTTGGGGACCGTCCCCCCAAAACGTTATCAACCTCAGTGCCCAAAACCACCCAAGCGATCATCTCCCCCGCAGGGCCCCCCGTTATGGACCGTTCTAAAATGGGAATACTTTATCAAACTCGCCGATAACCTTCTTCTGTACAAACTCACCCCAATAAAAATAATTCCTTCCGAAGGTCTCTCCTGCCAGGAGCCTGACTGCCACTCCAACTTCCTTGCCCAGGGCACCCACTACCAAGCTTTGGAGGAGATCAAAATCCACGTTGAAAACACTCACATTATTTTCACTCCCGGGGACACAAACTATTACCCGGATAAACCCCGAATTTGTCCCCTCTGCCCTGACACCTTCGATTCCGGAAAGCTGTTCTCCCAGCACCTTGGCAAGGACCACGCACCTGTAGGACCTTACATTTGCCAGTGCTGCTGGAAACCCATAAAAGACCCCAAATACATGGCGTGTCACATGCTCACTCATCAAGGAATATCTGTCAAACCACCCAAAAAAACCGGGAAGTCCATTTGTGACGAGTGCGGAAAAGTGATGACCAACTCATATATGACCACTCACAAACAAACCCATCTTCCTGATAACCTTCGCCAGACTTTTGATTGCGATCAGTGCCCTCAAAGGTTTTTGACTGGGACGTCCCTGACAAGGCACGTGGAACAGTTGCACGTTGCCCCAGACCGGAAGCGAGTTCGGAGCTGTCCAATCTGCAACAAGGGGTATCGCTGGCAGGACGAGTGGGATTTTACCAGACATGTCAATACCCATTCAAATGAGAGGCCTTACATTTGTGAGATTTGCGGGAAGGCTTTTCGAGAGGAAGGGAGACTTGCCAGACATCAGAAAACTGTGCACTTGGAAGAGGACAAGAGATATCAATGTGAATTTTGCGAGATGAGCTATAAACAGCAGGTGTATTTGAGAGGGCACCTGAAGAAGGTTCATAAGGATAAGGTGGCTCCACCCCGGCGACAGATTTGCTCCAGGCCAGCGCCAGCGCCTGAATCCAGACGGGATTTTATCGGACCTAAAATTGCATTCCCGTGCGAGTTTTGTGGAAAAGTGCTCCCGATGAAATGCAGGCTAACTCAGCATATTAAAAAGTATCATGCTAGCGAGTAAAAAATTATAAACAAATAATTGTAAAATAACCGTTTTGAAATACTGGCAAAAGATAAACCTGATATATAAATTTTTTTGATTGTCATTAAAACACTATAATTTTACATAGATGGAAATCGTAATAAAATGTCTTAACATTTGAAGGAAAGTCTCCTGTCAAAAGTATCATTTCAATTGAAATCACTTTACGTAAGTGACATTAGAAGCATGATAGATTATAATCTTTCGATCCGATTTGAATAAATATCTGAAATAAATTAATGTATTCTGATCTTTTACCCAAAAACTATTAATATATTCAGTAGATGCACAGCTTTCAGTGACGATATTTAACAAAAAATGTTCTTCACAATTTCTAGGTTCTTGATAAGGGGAAAGTTGACCAATTTTCTCCTGATTCACTTTGACCTCGCGTATATTCTGCTTCTGTCCCCATTCAGATACAAAGCTTCAAACGGCAAAATTTTAGTACTAAAAATGATACCACACCAAATTTTTTGTGTATTATTTGGTGTTCTAGGAACTTTTGTTAATGTCAATATGCTCATCACCATTCCGGCAGTAACCAACCAAGAAACACGTGACCCATTAATTTATTTTTATGTTCTGTACATACTAATATCATTTGCATTACGACTAGCCACACTATTGACATTATGGTTTTGTCAGAAAAATGCTTGTTTTATTAATCTGCTACTTTTACTGACTGTGATTACTGTATGGTATATCAGTCATTTATTTCGAATTTCTGTTGAAACTAATGGTATTATTGAAAATAAAATATTTTATGTGACAAAACATGTAAGGAAGTCAAACCAGTCTGTAAAATGGAATATTTTACAATTATCTTATGAAGCAGTTAAGGAACTGTGTCGATTAACCAGTGAGGCATTCGGGGATACATTGATGTTTCTTCTTATTTATGCGGTTGTGTTAATGGCCAGATATTTGGATCACTTCTTATTTCAAACGGAGGCAAGGCTTTTTATTGTTGTTGGTTTAGACATGGTCACGTTTATTGCCACATTTATTTTTGCTGCTGAGATTGTTGTCAATGTAAGTAATAACTTTCCATAAATTGATATGAAAATTGTGCAAATAAATTTTCATTAATGCTATAATTTATTGTAGATTCAAAGCTTAATAAAATGGCTTAGCAAGAAGGAATGTAGGAGATCCATCGGATGTGACGAATTAAATTTGTGCCTGAGTGAACTTCGAAATCAAGAAATTGGGATTCAGCTCCGCAAAAGATTTACTATCACACATTCAATGCTTTGGAGTGTATGAAATAATCAAAGTTGTTATATTTTTTCATATTCTTTACCAAATTCGGTTACTCATTTTATTTGTTTTATTATTTGAATTTCAGATTTTTGCCACAGTCATGACTTATTTTATCATTTGCCTGCAATCCACTCAATTAGAGTCAGAGTGACAACTTCAATATCCAGATCAGTACATAATTTCTCAGACATTTCGGTTTGTGTCCGATATTTTCGTCGTTGTTATGAAGCTATTTATTAGGACTCACCTTTTATAATAATAATTTATAATTTTATAAGGTGGTAGAATATTTTCAGCATGGTAGTATAATACTTTTCTGAGTTAAAGCCACGATGTAATAATTGAAGTACGGGATTTAAGGAAGGATAAGGATATGATATGATTTTAATGGCCTAGCTCACTATTTATGCTTCTAGTAAAAAGTATATGGTACAAAAAATTTTGTGAACATGAATACAATTGAAGTAATATGTAATCGATTTTTCATGGAAGGATCGAGGAAGTTTAGCCGAATGTATAATCAATACTGAATGTGAATAATTTACTATTATTTTACTAATGGATATTAAATCTTCATGTAATATTAACACTCATGTAAAAACAGCTTTAACATAAATATGAACACTACTGAGCGGTAAATACCATTACTAAAACTCAGGCATATAGAAGACAATTTTCATAACTTGTCTAGCTACGTTTGTATAGATAAAGTGAAATAAAATGTTACAAACTTATTCAAAATGAAATACTGGATACTTTTGTTGCTATTCAATGTACATTTTTTTATTATATGGTGCCTCCCATTTCACTCAGGCAAGGACTGCTTTATAGGAATAATCACATCCAAAAATAGCAGTGAAGATTATTTTGAAAACTATATAAATTCAATTTCCAAACTGCCACAGTCTCTAGAACAAGCCTTGAATATATGGATATATTACACATTGGACAGTTTAGATTTCGTGATTGATGTGACAAATACTGAATCAGATTCTGAGTTGATTGTTACCCAGCAAACAAAATATTTCCGTTTCAATTCCAAATTTATGCCTGGTGATTGTTTAGCGTTTCTACTGTTCACCAGTACGGTTGCAGAAACCTCTGCAGCAATTCACCGATCAGGTTACGGGACTTCACCTAATTCTGCTTACTTTGTAGCCGTTGCAACAAATCAAATTTCAAATGCTCTTCTGGTTCAGCAGTTTTCTCAAACATTGTTCACAGATGACACACTAGAGGGTCCATATTCTGCTGCAATCATATTCTTTGGCTTAGATACTTTCGACAATAACTCGGAAATATTACCCTCTCTACATGTATATTGCTATATCTGCAGAACGCCGCTGGAAATGCGGTCCACCGTTCTGACTATTGATCTGAAAATTTTAATTTCAACTTCACAGATATTGAATCTAAATGGTCGTGGGCAGAGACTACCGTTTTATTACATATCTGGAGCTACAGGATCACGGGAGAACGAGTGCTTGTCTGAATCAGACTCAATGCAAAATCGGAGAAAGTATTATTTGTCATTCCGGAAGGCTATATGTTCCCGGGAAATAGTGGTTTTCTCTGCAATTGGCTATTTTCTAAACGTTTCTTTATCATTGGGAGAAACTAACTTATCAGAAGAAGAAGTGTCTATAGCAAAATGGTGGTTAACACTAAGGGCCAGATTACAGTTGCTTCGATTTCCAGCTGACGTTGCATTTACAAGAGAGCGCTATCTATCCCTCTCTGAATATTCAAAAGATGCACTTGGCTGTTTTGATTCGAGTGCACTGGAATATCTCAATTTCAGCATAATGGACACACTACCCTATCAACTATTACTATGTGCGTTGTTAGTAGTTGCAGGTTTTGCCCTACTATATAACAATATTAGGAAAGGGTTAGATATAATTTGGTTATTTTTTGGAATACGAGTCACATTGAATCATTCCAAAAAGATAGTTGGAATTTCGTTCATTTGCATAACCGCAGTTGCCATATATTGGCAAGCTAATATATCTTCAGATAGCTTACGATTACGAGAGTTTCCATCCGGAAGCGCCATGTACTTATCTGGCTTTCGTATAAGTGTTTTAGCATCTGCCTTTAAAATATTTACATCTCTGATGGATAAGCAAACTGTGCAAGCGATAACTCTGGGAAGGGAATTTGATCAAGTTATATATGACGAAGAAGCGGACCCATTAATGTTTAGAAATTTATCATATTTTTCAAACAAGTTAGCAACAGAGAGGCTTATTGTATTAACACTGAGCTGGCGTTTACTTGAACAAAGTATTTGGAAAAAGGAAACTCTGATTGATTATAAAACCGTTTGCAAATCAGTTCCTTTCAGAACGTTAGACAAGCTTATTTTAAGGTCGAGTATTAGCATAAGGGGAAATACGTTAGCTCAGTCGATTGTGTCTAAATGGATTGAAGCAGGCTTTTTTGTTCGCTGCTGGTTCCTGGGGCAACCGTTAAACGTGTTTGATAAGGTTTCTGTGAGGCGACTAGATGGATTTCCGTATCCAAAACCAATCCGATTTGAAAGTCCAGTTGGATGTGCATTTACAATTTTGATGGCAACCAATCTGGTATTCTTGGTATATTTGACGTTTAGGAATTTTGAAGATTTGAGATGGTACTGTAGTATCTACTGCGGCCGCATTATTTTGCTTATTCAATAAAAAAATAAATAGTTTCTGAAATGTTTTTTAAATAGTGAAAAGATTAATAAGTGACTTATTTTATTAGAACGGAATGTTTGATGAAGATGAAGTCATATATTAAGAAACTGCCATACGATTACATTGCCTCTCTTGTTCATTTATACAATCGTATCAACATAAACTTTTTGATGGATTGAGAATTACTAATTTTAAGTTCAAGAATTCAAATATTTTTTTTAATTAGTCATGTTCAAGTGTAAGTGTTATCACTAATTATCTAACGTTGAATTTGCTTTGGGTAGTTTTAAAAGGCGTTTATATATTCCTGTTGCCTATTTGCACTTATGTATCGTTATAACTTTTTATGAAACCACTTCGTTTAAGTGGGTTCCGGATTGTTCAAATCATTACTGGATTTTTTTTATTTCGAATTGCATTAAATGACAATAACATATTTTGTTTAATATTATCGTCGGTGGAATCTTCCTACATGATAAAAAATGACATGATTTTTGCTAGATATAAATGTAAAGCAATATGCATAGGAAGTATGAAATTGGTGAATTTGAACACGAGCAAGAGAAAAATAAAATAAAATCGATTTATTATCGCGACATTTTAATCATATACATATGTATATAAGCAACTACCCGATAGTCTGGATTGTTAAATCAATTAAAATTCTCAACTAATGGATATTATAGCTTTAAGTAACGCCAACGCTCATGTAAGAACATAGTCTGGTAGACATAATTCTGTAGGAACTGCGCATTAAATGTCCATAACAAATAAACTGGTGAATACGTGGCAACGCCAAATAACATTTCCCTTGATTTTTAGAAACTCGTTGAAACTCGAAATCATGATGAAATTTTGGTTACTTGTCTCACAAGTGAGTATCCATTTTTTGACTATATGTTGCCTCCCATTTCATTCAAAGACGGACTGCTTTATTGAAATAATCACTTCCAAAAACAGCAGCGAGAATTTATTTGAATCCTATATAAGTTCGCTGTCCAAATCACCAGAATCGCCTTTGCCAATCACGAATATTTGGGTTTATTATACCTTGGATAGTTTGAATTTCGTGATTGATATATTGTCAGATACGCAACTTGTTGTAGCGCAGCAAACAAACTATTTCCGGTTTGTTTCCAAATTTATGCCTGGTGATTGCATAGGGTTTCTAGTATTTACCGAAACTGTCGCAGAAACTTCAGCAGCAATTCACCGCTCAGGATATGGAACTTCATCTTATTCGGCCTACTTTATAGCAGTTCCTACAAATTCCATTCCAAACTCCCTTCTGTTTCAGCAATTTTCTCTGACACTGTTTATAGATAACACACTTGAGGGTCCTTATTCAGCTGCCATATTATTTTTTACTTGTGCAGTTCCAGAGACTGAAGATAAAACGTCGTTCTC
Source organism: Coecobrya sp. COE2 (assembly GCA_027743765.1). Classification (NCBI taxonomy): domain Eukaryota; kingdom Metazoa; phylum Arthropoda; class Collembola; order Entomobryomorpha; family Entomobryidae; genus Coecobrya; species Coecobrya sp. COE2. Next base: position 6,318 of record JAHZMV010005322.1, on the reverse strand, counting down.
CCTACACCTATTCTGCTATGCATGCAGAACTGCGCTGGAAATGCTAAAAACCGTTCCAAACATAAGTCTAAGGGAGTTAGTTGCAATTTCTCAAAGTGTGAATAAAAATGGATACGGGCGGAGAATACCATTGTACGTGATGTCTGGGGTTACTGGGATAAAGGATAACGCATGTTTGTCGCAACTGGACTCAATGCAAAATCGGAAAAACTATTACCTGTCATTCAGCACATGTTCCCGTGACCTAGTGGTCCTCTCACCGATTGGATACTATCTAAACGTATCTTTCTCACTGGACGAAACTATCCTATCCGACGAAGAACTTTGGATCTCTAAATGGTTATTGATATTAAATGTCAGAGTTGAGATGCTTCGTTTCCCAGCTGATGTGGCAGTTACAAGGGAGCATTATATATCGCTGCCTGAGTATTCAAAGAATGTGCTGGGCTGCCTGGATGCTACTGAGCTTGAATATGTAAATTTTAGCATTCTGGATGCAATACCAGATGGCCTGTTTGCATGTGCATCGTTGGTAGTTGTAATGTTTGGGATGATGTACAACAATATTTGGAAAGGGTTGGATATATTCTGGTTATTTCTGGGCATACCTCTCACCAGGGTTCATTCCAGAAAAATAGTTGGTATATCATTCATATGCATAAGTGGAGTTGCCATATATTGGCAGGCTAGTATATCATCTGACAGGCTACGATTACGCGAGTTTCCATCAGGAAACGCGATGTTCGCATCTGGGTTTCGGCTATGTGCTAGAACATCTGGAGTCAAAATACTGACTTCTTTGATGGACAACAAAACTCTACAAGGTGTCACTGGTGGAAAGAAAATTGAAAATATTATATACGAAGAAGTCAGTGATCCGCTACTGTTCAGGAACTTGTCATATTTTGTTAATAAATTGGCAACGTACAAGATAATGGTCTCCACGATTAACTGGCGTTTACTGGAGAAAAATATTTGGAAAATGGAAACACTGATTGATTATAAAACCATTTGTAAATTGGTTCCATTAAGGAGACTAGACAAACTCATTTTAAAGTCGAGTGTCGGTATGCGGGGAAATAAATATGCTCAATGGGTTGTAACAAAATGGCTTGAAGGAGGGTTTCTTGGTCGCAGTCAGGCTTTTGGGCAGCCGCCAAATATATTTGAAAAGGTTACTGTTAGGCGACTGGATGGATTTCCGTATCCAAAACCGATTCGGTTTGAAAGTCCGGTTGGCTGTGCCTTTACAATTGTAATATCTTTCAATCTCGGATTAGTTTTATTATTGATTATAAAAAATCATGGAGAGTTTAGGTGGTATTGTGGCATATATTGGGCACGGTTTATTTTGCATTTGCAGCGAATACATGAAACGGTTCGGAATATCACACATAACGTATTGTTGTATTTTGGGCTATATTCTGGGTAGATTGGTGGAATGAATTCATTATATTTAACGTAAATCGCACTTTACTGTGACAACTCGTATAATTCGACAACAACTTCAATTAAATTATTTGGATTAAACTAAATTAAATTCATTGAATGTGCTTATTGGAAGCCCATGGCATTTAGTGCTATTTTGAATTTTCCATTGGGGTAGTTTGATAATAGATTAATTTGTATTTCTTCTTGCAAAGATTATGATCTGACGTCATCATAAATTTTTTAAAAAAACATCAGCTTATGTTGCGTTTACTTTGAGTACTTTAGCAGATTAATTGATCCACTCATTTGCCAAAAAACCCTATGATATGACTTATTTAAAACCGAATTTGTTCAAGTGGTTCCTTTAATGTTTGAAAAATATTCAATTATTATTTCAAACTGGATACAATACATATTGAAAATGTCCCAGGGTTTGCAGTTTCTATTCATCTCTAGTATTTACATCACAAACTTGTATAGTTATCATTACATTGTAATTAAGTTGAAGCATCAATATGTGTAAAGATGTAGAATATGACTTCAAATAAGTATGTTTTTAATGAAGTGTCCTTTATAAGAAGTATAGAAAGAAAAAGAAAATCGATTTTATATCCCAAGAGAAAGTTTAAATGTACATGAATAATTTAGTATTATCAGCTAATGGATATTATACGAAGTAGCGTTCCTGAATAAATTTTCCATCACTCTGAACATAACTGCGCATTAACTATCATTATGTAAATAAATGTAAAATTCCAAATAACCTTGCAGATCTTATTTACTTTGAAAGTTATTGCTTTCTGCAAAGTAATCTGAGCAGCAAAATCAAAATGGATATTAGAATACTATGGTTGCTAATCATTATCTATTTTGGGGTAATAGGCAGCCTCCCATTTCATTTAAACACGGACTGCTTTATTGGAATAGTGACATCAAAAAACAGCACTGAGAATTCATTCGAAAATTATATAAGTTCAATTTTCCAAATTGCAAATTCCCCAGAACATACAATAAAGGTATGGATACATTATACTTTGGATAGTTTGGATTTATTGATTGACGTGACAAATCCTGAATCAAATTCTAAGTTGGTTGTAACCCAGCAAACAAATTATTTCAGGTTTACTTCTAAATTCATACCAGGTGATTGCATAGCGTTTCTAGTATTTACTAACAAGGTTGAAGAAATCTCTGCAGCAGTTCACCGCTCAGGTTACGGGACATCATCTTATGCTGCTTATTTCATAGCAGTTGCAAACAAATCTGTCTCAGATTCCGTTCTGGTTCATCGATTTTCCCAGACGCTGTGTACAGATGAGACCACTGAGGGTCCGTTTTCTGCTGCAGTCATATTTTTCACATTTGGAATTTCTGAGAAAGGCGTTACTGATAACCTACATATATTCTGCTTTTCATGGAGACTGACACGAGAAATGTTAAAAATCGTTTCCAAAACAAATCTGAGAAATTTAGTGACAACCTCTCATCAGCTGAATAAAAACGGTCATGGAAGGAGAATTCCGTTGTACTACATGTCTGGGACGACAGCGTCTAGAGATGCGAAATGTCTGTCTCAACCGGATTCCATGACAAATAGGAGAAATTATTATGTGTCATTCATTACATGTAACCGGGAAATAGTGGTCTTTGCACCAATTGCGTATTATCTAAACGTATCCTTCTCCTTGGGCGGACTTAACCTATCTGATGACGAACTTTTGGTCTCAAAATGGTGGTTAACGTTAAGGACGAAAATGCAGATACTTAGTTTCCCAAGCGACGTTGCATTCACTAGAGAGAATTATTTATCGCTTTCGGAATATTCAAAAGATGTGGTTGCTTGCCTGGATGCAAATGAACTAGAATTCCTTAATTTTAATATTTTGGATACAATTCCATACGATATTTTACTATGTGCATTATTGGTTGTAGCAGTATTCGCTATTGTTTACAACAGTGTTTGGAGAGGGTTAGATATCTTCTGGTTATTTTTAGGCATACCTGTCACAAGACGGCATTCTAGAAAAGTGGTTGGCATATCATTCATTTGCATTACTGGCATCTCCATGTGTTGGCAGGCAAATATATCATCTGACAGGTTACGATTGCGCGCGTTTCCGTCTGGAAATGAAATGTACTCAAATGATTATCGAATTTGTCTTATACCTTCCGCTTTTAGAATGGTTGTTTCGTTGATGGATAACCATTCTGTGCAAGAAATTACGGGTGGAAAGTCATTTGATAAAATTATATACAAGGAAAATGAGGACCCATTAATGTTCAAGAATTTGTCGTATTTTGTGGCAAAATTGGCAACGCAAAGGATAATGGTGTTACCTCTCAGCTGGCGACTTCTGGATAAAAATATTTGGAAAAGGGAAACTCTGATTGACTATAAATTTGTTTGTAAATCCGTTCCTCTTAGAAGGCTAGATAAACTCATTTTAAAGTCTAGTATCACAATGCGAGGCAATATATTGGCTCAGAAAATTGTCAAAAAATGGTTTGAAGGAGGCTTTTTTGGTCGCAGTCGGGCTCTAGGGCAACCCACCAACATATTCAAAATGGTATCAGTTAGGCGACTAGATGGTTTTCAGTATCCAAAACCAGTTCGCTTTCAAAGTCCGATTGGGTGTGCCTTCGTAATATTGATGGCAATCAATCTTGGATGGCTATTGCTATTAATGTTAGGAAATACTGAAGAGATCGGATGGTATTGTGGGATTTACTGGACTCGTATTGTTTCACATGTACAAGGAATTTATGAAACAATTTGTATTAATGCATGTAACGTGTTTACATTTACAGGGTAAAGGATTGTATTTTTGAAATTATAGAATAATGTAATGTAGGACTGATGAAAATAACATTAGCTAAAAAAATAAACATTTTCTCTACTTTGCTGAAATATTATATTTCAAAATAATGAATGTCCTAATTGTAGATTGTCATATATAGTTGGGAGAAACTTGGTGTGATAACAATATTATATGTAACCATTGACATGACTTTAAAATACACATAATATCATAAGATAATATAATAATTTATTTCAAAATACACATAATATCTGATTATGTGACGGCAAAAAAAATTACTCTAGAAAATGACAAGAATAAAAATGATAATATTTTATCTAGATAAAGTTAAAATTATCTATGTTATTAAACCTGTTGGAGTCAGTGCATTATATAAAACGACATCATGCTTTTTTCAGTAACTCAATTTATTAGAAAAAATTTCAAACAAATTGTACAACATTTTCTTTTAGTAATTTTACAAATTATTTCATCTACCCGTAAGGAATAAACAACTCACTTGAAGAAATATTTTCAGGATAACTTACTTGGTTTGCAATTACTTTATATAAGTGTTTGCTGTTCGGTCTAAAAAGTATAACTCTTTCTTATATTCAAAAATAAGTCGCAATAATTTATTTTGTTTAAAATAATAACCCAACCTGATTCAAAGTATATTAAATCGTTAATGTTTTTTATTGTAATATCAATCACAAAATAAAAAAATACTAGAAGTAACAATAAAAAACTATAAAATATGTTCTCGAAAATGATAAAAATTTATACCAAGAGAAAATTGTTAAATTTGCTCCTGATTTACTTTGATCTTGCATATTTTCTACTACTCTCCCCATTCAGATATAAACTTGTAGGCAGCAAAATTGCAGTAACAAAAACAATACCTCAGCAAATTTCTTGTGCGTTGGTTGGAGTTTTTGGAACAATTATTAACGTCAATGTTGTTTGCACTATTCCTGTAGTTGCCAATCAGTAAACACGTGATCCATTGGCTTATTTTAATGTTCTTCATATCCTCATGACATTCGCATTGAGAGTTGCTTTCCAATGGGCAGTTTGGTTCCATCAGAAAAAAAATCACCCTGGTTGTCCGCCTTCTTGCTAACCATCAGAAAATATTTATGGGCAATTCCAAACCTCCTTTCTGGCAGAGTAAATTAATCGGTTTAATTATCTGCTTCGTTTTTATTTTAGTTGCGATATACGAAACAATTTGTTGTTGGTGGTAGAGTGATTGAAACACCCGGTATGGACTAGAATCTAATTTGGTCAGCGGAATTTTTACAGAACACCCGAAAAATAGTCCTCTTGGATGAAAACGTGGATGTAGAAAAAAATGGATTTGTATTTATTGACATTATTTTGATTATTTTTGGAATCCTTTCTGTAGCTAATCATGTCCTTGTTTTGCATTTTATTAATTTATTTTTCATGTTAATTTTGAACACTGCTGTATACTAGCTACATATGTAGAGTTTCTGTAGAAAATCATACAAATGGGAGAAGTCACATTGTTGGAAATAAAATATTTAATGTAGTTAAATATGCCGCAGCGGAAAGAAGGTCAGCAATATTGGTAAAATGGGGGTAATCTGCTGATAATGTACCAAGCTGTCAAGGAACGGCGTCAGTTAACCAGCGATGCAGTCTGAGACTCACTGATGTACTTCCTGATTTATGCCGTTGTTCTGATGGCCAGATATTTAGACAACTTTTTATTTCAAACAGAAGCAACACTTTTTATTGTTGTGGTTTAATAAATTATCGCAGTCATTGCAACTTATATTTTGTCAGCTGAAATTGTTGTTAATGTTAGCAAAAAAATCCAGTCAAAATAATTATGTCAACCATGGTAATAAACATCCATTGGGAATTGAAATATTGTTTTTTCAGCAGATGCAAAGTTTAATAAAATGGTTTACCATCAATGAAAATATTACGTCCATCCCATTTGATGAGGCAACGTTCATCTTGAGTAAACTTCGGAAAGACAAAATTGGCATAACGCTTTGTAGTAGGTTTACTCTTACCTATTCCATGCTCTGGAATGTATGAAATAATCAAAGTTTTT
>JAHZMV010005321.1:0-24803 GCA_027743765.1 Coecobrya sp. COE2 | reverse complement strand
GGTTGGGTCACTGCTCACCAATTTAAAAAATATTGAGCATACGACCACCAAAACCAATTCTTGTTGGGCGGGCCGGTATACCTGATACATATCCACTTGCATGCATTGTTTTCTTACTCTAAGTTATAGTAAACGCTGAATATCTAAACTCCTTCCCCGGTTGCCTGCTTGACTATAGTTTTCGTCTCGAGAGCATAATCAAATTTTCTCTTTCTCTTCGTTAAACTTTCAACAGCTCTAACGTCATTATTATCACAGCACAAGTAAATCATGTTATAACGACTTCAAATCACAGGGCCGTGTGTATATACCAAACAAACGGATGATGAATAAAGAACATTTATGAATACTATATCTACTTTTTGAAAGATAAAATTCCCAGTTGTGTCAGTGTCTTTCATTTTATCAGGAAGTTTTTTCATTCTGGTGAGAGTGTATGATATGCGGAGGTTGATTTGATCAAATCATCACATGATATGCTGTCAGTATAGGAGTAGTGGTGATATGAACAAGAGTAGATCAACGAGTTTACCTAATCGAATAAACGAACATTTTCCTCCCGGGAGAAATTGGTAATACAAGTTTTACACGAATCGTCTTGATCTTCTTTTTGATGGAATTGTTATACACAAAAATGTCAACTAGAAGGAATGACGGGCAGATTTGTATTCAAACGAAAAGGGAAAAATGAATCTATCTTGTTATTTATGAGATATTATATGTATGATATATATCAAAGCATTGCACTAAATCTGAAATATTTATTTTCTGATGGCTGAACTGAACAGAAAAAATTGAGAGTTTTCGTATATTCCCTCTTTCCTTCCAACATGCATAAATGAGCACTTAAGTACGCAGAAAAATGACATGATCCAATGATGCCTTAATGACTCCATTCAATCGTGACGCAATCAAATTGTTGACGATGTGAAGAAAAATCTTGTTTTTCCTCATTACAGCTTTCCTTGATTCCACATTTGCCTTCCTACGCATTTAATTTGTGTTTGATGATGACTTGAAAAATCAATGCTCCTCGCCCGAAATACAAATCTTTAGCTTCAAGTTAACCATGTTGATACGCCTTGTGTTCAAATGTTAACAGTCAGCACAACTCTGAAAGTAATCGCTGACTTGAGTTGAGTTGCCTATTTATCCATTGTTTTACTTTCATAAACATGGTTCTATACAATTCAAAAGGAAGAGTGCCACTTGTCTTGAAAAACGGTAAGAGAAAAGGAGGGATGGAGTTGAGACTGCTGAGAGAAAGGGAAACATCACTTGACTGAATTAATACTTTTCGAGGTTTTATGTGAATAGCATAATTGTGATGGTGCAAAGTTGAAAGTAAATAGCACAGCACGAGTCATTTTATTCAAGTTTGCCTTTGAGAAACTGTGTCTATTTTTTCTATTTTGTATTCCACATCTAATTATTTAGACTAGGACTAGGGTTTATAATTATGGATGTATCAAGAACCTCAAAGGTCAATTTTATAGAATACAATTTACATAATATATGGGCATGTAATATGGGGCAAATACGCTTATTCCAAATGCGTTGGTGTGACTGTCAAGTAAATATACAAACGAAAAATACCTGGTCCAATTAATTTACTTTAATGGACATGGAATAATTAGAAAAAGTTTTTTTTTTTTTTTTTACTTTCCAATCCAATCTGCAATACTGAATGTAACTTCTGTTCTTACCTATGTTATTATTCTTATCATTAACTTATAGCGGTACATCTTACCAAATTGTAGCGTCATTGCATCGGTAGCTCTAAAGGTGAGTACTCAATGTAAGCATGTACAAACTTTAGAGAAATGTAATGGAGTGAAAGTCACGGAATGGATGGCAAAACACTAAAACAATTGTTTTGGGGACTATAAAATCGACCATGCGTCCATTCCACTATCGAATTATTTTTCCAGTCCTATTTGTTACCCATTGGAAATATGCATACATTCATTCATTTTGAATGTTGGAATAAAATCGCTGTGTACGAGGATTACTTATTGTTAAGTGCTTGTTCAACTTCTCAAAATCTATACACAATGGTTCTCAATGTCTACTTAATTTGTTCCATTTTTGTCATCTCGAAACTGCTTTGGTATATGTACTATAAACTCTTAAAATGTGGGTTTAAATGTGCGTGTGTACTTTAAGGATAATGATGGGAAAGAGCAATAAAATTATTTCGGATATCAGCAAAATTTTCAAGCTCTCTTTATCTGTGTGCAAATCAGCTTGAATGAACAGCAATAGGCGAAGGAGCAAAAAGTTTCCCTACTAATACTAATATGTAATAATAAAAAACGAGTCAGTCTTCGTTGAGAGAAAAGCCAACATTCTGCTCTAGTCCAGCATTGACTTTGTACCCGACTTTCAATTTCAATAAGTAGCCTAAAAGCATACACGTTGCGTATCGTGCCCAGTATAATATGACACCTGAGACACATGAGTAAGGCTGAGAAAAACGGATTGAATGTTTCTAGCTACAACTCGACTAAAAGTTCACGCGAGACATCTACAGCAGTTAGACAGACTTTGCTCTTGTAGGTACGGTCTGTCCGACCGATATGTGATTATTGCTGCTGGAAACTGCAAGATTGTAGCACTAGTGTTTTCTCTCTCTCAACTCTCAACTTCCTGAGGTATACTCTCAACTTCCTGAAACTTTTGGAATACCGTAGGGTTCATCAACATTTTATTTTAGATATAGGATTCGATAGAGTTATCTTTTATAACCTATCGGAAAAAGTTCTAATAAATGTTTTTGCTTCAGAGAGATGTGTCATCATTGTCACTCTATAATTTACTTTTCCTCTTCACTTTGTATATTTAATATTTAATTTTCACTCATAATAGTAGACTGGTTGACGTCCTTTTCAGTAGTTATCTCCTGCCATTTACGAAAAAAAAACATGATGGATGAGCACATTTTATCTTTAACCATTTCTGTTATATATTTATTTCGAATAGCTATTTGCTCAGAATAACCTCTTAGTTTACCAGCCTCATTTTGCATGGTTCCTTTGTTTCATATTTCCTGATCCAGTGAAATTTTCTCAGCAGAAAAATAGTAAATGGTAATTGGTAGTCCATTGTTATAGATGTTCGTACGTGCGCTGGTATTGTGTACTTACATGTGGATATGATCCAGCAATGAGTTTCATGAGGCTTCCAGTAAAGTAAACCGGTGCCGGCCGATACCATATTATCATATTATTTATTATGCTACTCAAAACAATGCATGCTCATGTTGTCGTGCTTGAGAATAATCCATGTACATGCTTGGACAACCTTTTTTAACAAAAACTAACATGAATGTACATAGAGGCAGAGGGGTGGATTCTCCAGCCAAACAATAAACACATTATATATTGTCAATATTTTTTAGGAATTGAAGTGAAGTTCAAAAGTTCCAGGTAACCTGTTACAAGTACAATGTGCATTTAACGTATGTCAACGGTGACAGTCTTGAACAATCATCATTGTCTTTCTTTGATCAGTGCGACATTCCTACTCTAGTATAATAAATCCCGTGCTTGCCTCTGACAAAATGACGCTTGAGGATTATTATGAAAGTTCGGAAGGTGACAGCAATGAATTTTTAGTTATTGACGAAAGCTCTCCTTTGTTGATAGAGGTGAACCTTCCAGTAGCAAAATCATACTATGTTGAAGGAAAAAGCAAAATAAAGACAGCAAAGTCATTGCAAATTAGAAGGACGAAAACACAAAGACTCCCTGGAATTATTGTTTTCACTGCATTGTACGTAAGATGCACAACTTTTCGTTTTTGTCTATTCTGTTATGTTATGATTATGACATTTCAGCAAATTCAAAGTCATTTTGCATTATTTTAGGGGCATGGCAGCAATGGTTCTTATAGGCTTCATAACAATGTTCCAAGACACTGCTTCCGTGGACGACCTTTCCAGAAAGGTAAAACATGTTAGTATCGGTCCATTCGTGCCAATAAGAACCAGCGAGTTACTGACAGGAGCCTCCAGATCATTGAGACAAACTGCTGTCATTGACAATACGGTGAAATCTTTGAATTTATCGGGAAATTGGAGCAAACTAAACCCGGTGTCCGTATGAAAGCGATTGCTTCTCCTCATCTTAGACCTTGATTAATCACACTGATTGTTACAAATAATGCAAACAAATTTTAGTAGTCTCCAGTCAATTCATTCATTCACTGTTTTTCATGTATAGTGGTTTCAGATTCTGATAATATTATTCACCATTCGAAAACCTGCCAACTGCCTATTCTAAGTGTTTAATCGCGGAATGATTTTCCTTTCCCAATTTTGCGTTACACAAAATCAAAATTTCCAGAGTAGTCATTCGAATATAGTTCATTTGCATTCGTATTTACCGTTGTTTTGTACTCGTTAACGAAAATATGTAATAGGAAAATGTACATATCACATGTGGTCGGTCTTGTATGTAGGTGTACCATATTTAATACTAAATTGCTACGCGAATCATTAAGATTATCATTATTATCTATAAGGATAACTCGTAAAAGTATTCTTACTTCATTTAAAACTTTTCGCGCAAGTAACATTTATTAATATTGACTAGCCAATTTATGTACCTTTTTACCGGTAAAAATAACAAACAACTTTACTTATATTAAAATGCTTATTATGTAAAAACTAATGTAATGAAAGCCTTTAAATGTCTTCAAATTACCTGAGCCATGATTTTGAGCTGGAAATTATTTTGTATATTTGACGATATTAAAAAACGTACTTTTTTCCACCAATAGAAATCTTTTTGTCTTTCTAAATACATTATACTTCTGACGTTTTTATTGCAAGTCCGTCTTGAAGTTTATGAAACATTTTAACATAAAGGAATTGGAAGAGTTGATTGGTAGGAATGACTGCATTGGACATCTACATTCAAGAAACAGACAAAGACGCGGACAAGGTCACATTATGCCTTTTGTAGACGATGACCAAATTACTCCATGAACACGGCAAGCTTAGCAAAGAAATGGGATAGAACGCAACTTCCTTTTCAACGCAACGCAATCAAGCAAAGTCAATTATCTCGTGGTTTTCGTAAGTCGGAATTTCAGTAGAGTTCATCTCATCGCAAACCACTTCAGCAGCCAGTCACCAAGCAGCACCAACATTTATACTCTGGCAACCTTGCACAACATCATAATGGGTATATCTAATAATTTATGTCTGCATTTAAAGAACGTTAATTTCTCATTGAACTGTGGAATTCCCACAATGCAACATGGAAGCATATTGAATAAATTAAACATTTGAAAATTAAAATTAAGGTCAAACATTTTCCTTTCTTTCGTTTATGACGTTTTACCCTGTACAATAACTAATAATCATCAAGGAAAGCTTTTGCACGAATGCATGGAATGTAGGAATTAAAAATATTTGTGCCAGAAAAGCAGTGTGAATACCTAATCGATCCTTAAACTCAAAATCACACATTCTAATAGCAATACAGAAACCATCATATTCCATTGCTTTCCGGTTGATGTAATGAAGCGGGTAAGCATTAGCAGGGGGTGGTCTAGATATTATTTATTCTTATCCACTGTCACTCATTAGTGGTTGCCACAAAATACAGTAATTTACAATTTAACAAAAGTTAGATAATAACAAAAAAAATTGTATAACAGGAAAAAATAAACAGTAAATATCTACAACGAAATATGAAGTGACAAAAAATCATTCTCATAGTATGACATAATATATTCAAGCATCATATTTTTACATTTTGTATTATGTACTTTGAATACATGATAAAATCATGCGAGCGTCATTTCCCTTCCCGAATCCCACAATTTGCCAATTTCTATCAACTGATCTACAATACTGAAAACTTGTTTACATGTCATTTTTTGTAAGTTGCAAATCTGCTGTTGCTTCGGTTGTCGCTGTGAATAGACAGTTTGCAAAGTATGCAAAATTGTATCATGCAATTGTCCTTGATCCTGAAAAATATATTTTGCAGGCAGAGGTGGTGCTGTGCAAGATTTCATTTTCAGACTGTGCCTGCCTACTACGTTGGCTATACCTTGGTGACTTGACTTGTGTAGAGAATTCTTCCTCAAACCTTTCTATTATTTAAATACATGCACACTCTGCCAGCAAAAAATATTGTTGTCAGCCATTATGATTGCATTGCGTCTTGTGTCCCATGTTTTCTTATGGACAAGAACCGTGAGGAATGAAGGAATGTGTGCCTACTTGTTTTGCTGCGGTGAGATGTGGCTTAGCGCAGAAAGAAGAGTGTAGTTGCTCGTGTCTGTGTCTCCTCTTTGCCCATTCGGTCTTCTTGTTGGCTTGAGAGAGCTCCAAGTTCTCCATCCCATCATATGACGTACGCCGACACAAAAACTGAATTTGCACAGTCTTCGTTAAATGTTTGCGGATTCTCTATAAAGCCGTTCTTTTATCTCTTTTATTCATTCGCTTGCCAATACCGCACAGAGCTTGAAACCGGGCAAGGGAAACCTTTATCGTCAATCTAGTCAGTTTTCAAAAAGTTTACGCTCTTTGAGCTGTTATAAAAGAGTCCAATTAAAGTTAAGGGGCTTGTGTTGTGAATCCTGAGAAGTAAACAATGTCGATGTGGTTCGCTACAATAGCGTGCGTTTTGTTTCCAGCCTACTTCTTGGTTGACGTTAATTACTTCATTAGAGCAGCATTTACAATCATTTATGCAAAAACAAGGAAGAAGATTCAGTTTTTGGATCCGTCAACAATCTACGGTGATTTTATATTGCAATTTGCCAAGTATCCTAGAAAGAATTGATTGATTGATCAAGGCACTAGGCTTCCTTCTCTCTAATAATGTATCTAATGTTAATCTCAATTGTACTTAAATATGCGTGTGTGTATATCTGTTTTGCAGGATTATGGGATCCGTTCAGGCTTCTTTGAAGAAGGGATGAAACGTGGAGGAATGATACTGCTTAGTTCCAGCTTCATACGATATAGATTGCCCCTCCCTCTCTTCTCCAGATACAAGGTAAAGTAGCTAGAACCGCCCTTTCAAACTATTCAGATTCATTATCCCTCTTCCAACAATTAATTGCTGGCCAAGATAATTTATGATGCATATGAAATGTTCTGTTTTAGATTGTAACAACTGTCATTTGGTGGGACGAGAAAAACGTGTACCTGACTCACAAGTTGATAACTCTTAAAGATAACATCATTCGAGCAATTGTCTACGCTCGAGCAAGTTGTCTCAAAGTGGATGTATATGACATTGCTGAGAAGATAGACCCGGGTGTGGAGAGGCCTGATGTGGAAACTATCCCTCCTGATTACAGAAAATGGATGGAGACTTTAGAATTGTCCAGCCAGCTAATGAAGGCGAAAATTGCTGAAGGTTCAGGTGATGGGACCCATGTTAAAGATGAGCGTGTCCTCAGCAGTTCTACTGTAGATGACAACAACGGCAGCAGTAATTTGGCCTGCAAACTTTCTGCTGAGCAGTATTCTAAAGAAAATTTGATTCATCAAGATTGATCTCAAGACATGTTTAGTTAGTTAAATATTTTTTGATTATTATGTTAATTAGTTCTTAAGCCAGTCACAGGTTGAACCTGCTAGGCCATTTTGTATTTTCCTTGCCAGTGTCTCAATTAGTATTATGTGTGTAGATCTGCACCCTTCACCCACCTTATTAATCTCTTAAGCTTACCTGTTCTGTAAGCCATTGGAAAGACAATGCGGAGAGTTAAATTAAAGAGATAGTTAAAAAAGTTAACATATTAGTAGATGTGCGAAGCGCTCATCTGAACATTTACAAAATGTAACTTGGCCCCGTGCCTTTGAATGTTGCTAATTGATTTATTATTTATTTATAATTTACCTGAATTTAATAGGATTTTTGTGGTGTATAATTTAGTTTAAGTTGTTGCATTTATTGCTTTTTTGTGGTGAACTTTGAACTGTGTTTCGGTTCCAGTTGAGCTAAGCCAATCCTGTCGATGTCGATCATCTACTAATTAAATCGTATTAGCAAACTGATCTGAGTATGTAGGATATTTTTAATTATAGGATAGTTGGAATGCATACATTATGTTGAACTCCTATTTTCATGTATTATCGTTGCACGAGCTTTATTTAGAGACGCGTTCAAAAATACAATATTTCTTACATATATTATGTTTGACAGTGATTTTTTAGTATTACATATTACATATTATTATGTTAACTGTGATCATATATCAATTTGCAATTATCTATGAATCACAGGCACGTTGATGTTAAAGTCAATACCGTCATTGTAAAATATTTATGCTTTAAGATACAGACAAGTCTGCTCTGGTAATGATTATAGCACAAAATACGGATATGACGATTTATGTATATACAGTACACATGTTACAATGTAAATTATTACACTCATGTCACACAAAAAATAAATAAGCATGAATAAAGAAGTACAATAGTTAATTTGAACTTCAGAGAAACCATTCAATTGTCATTATAGTTACCAATATAAACAAAATCTAGCTAATTAAAAGAAAGAGAAAAGGAATAAATGTCCAGCACTTCCGGCACGCTTCCGTGCACGAAACATCAAGCTCTTTGACCCTTTCAAACAGAAAACAGGATGTTGGCTAGAAAAGAAAGCAATTCTGTACAGCAAAACCATTCGAGAGCTGCAGTATTTCCACAAGAGCTTTATGTTCAGCAAACGAATCAGGGGCGATATCCTCCAATTATTAGTGGAATGGAACCGTTGGAGCGGTTCCGCTCTCACACAGTTGGTCAGCGTTCGGGACACACGATTGCATCTTCATTTAACAAGCCGGTTCGGGTAACAAATCCTGAGGTGGATAAGTGGAATCAACTTGTGCAAAAAATGCATGGGGAAGAATTCAAAAGTCGGCAATTTTGGAGTACAAGGCGACGCCGACAGCTCCATGAAATTTCGGACCGAGTGTTTGTAGCAAGTATTGTAGGTTCCATATTACATTGTACTTCTCTGAAAATACTCGTAAGCGCTAGGATCTTGTATGCGTGATTGAAAAAATATATTCCAACGTGTTTTCTCAGATCGCCGGTGTAGTTCTGAGTGTCCTAACTTCCCTTTGGTATCGCCATTTTGCCAATGTCTTCAACGTGTATCCAGTCACAATAATGAACAACAGGACATCTTCGCAGGAATATGCAGAGGTAAAAACTTCATTCATTACCGATATCAAAGATGCAGGCCCAGCATTTTCTGACTACATCATGGGCCTGTTGCTGTTATTAGAGGGAAGTTTCCTTGCTAATATCGCAAGACATAGAACTTTCAAGTGGCGAAGTTGGTGTTATTTGGGTGTAAATAGACATTCCAATATACTGAAAATAATTATTATTTCCAAGTTATAATGATCGCAAATTAAAAGTTTCCTCTTCTCTTCTTATAATTACAGGCTATTCTCATACTTTTGGCATCTATAGCATTTATCGTGGCTGCTCCACTTCTACCACTTCTGGCAACCAACAGTCCAACAGAAATTAAGAAATTGACGGATAACGAATATGAGGCTTATAAAAGCAACTACAGGGGAACGATCAAGTTTTTCACTAAAACTCAATGCAATGACATTCAAAAGAATGTAAACGAGAAGGACCCAAGTACTGCTGGAAAAAGGATGAAGTTTTTCTGTGACATGTTATCGCGTCTAGTGTGCTTCCTTTATTTCATGTGGTTCACGGCAGCGATTCCTTTCGTGGTATTTATTTTCTGTTGGTTGGAAGTTATTGTAAACAAGAGGTCCTGGGATATGAAAACACTTCATCAGTGCAAACCCATAACACTTCAGCAAATTGCTGATAAGAGTAAAAGTGTTAGTCGTAATACAAAATCACAATACGATCTTGAGAATATGTTTGACTGAATTAGTAGAAAGTTGATATTTTCGACAAGTTTTGCGCTTCTGTATTAACACGAGTATTTATTGTTTAGTTGTTGGAATAAAGTTATATATCATCTTAATAAAAATCCTAGTTTTCGCCTTGTACGGTTATCAACGGGCAAGGATGCCAGATATTTGCAGTATCCGGTGCAAACCACTGCCGTTATCACTAGGATTCCTCCAATGACACTAGAATCATAAACAAACGGCACATGCAATTATAACGAATTTCCTTTAAACTGTGATTTTTTAAAAGATGAATTCTAATAACCTTATGAAATCAGGAATTACACCCAGGAACAAAAATTGCCACAAAAATGCATAGACGGATTCTGACGTTCTGGCTATTGCCAATGGTCCTGCATTCTCGTACTTAACGGCTAATATAAAGCAAGTCTGTCCTAGAAACGTGAAAATCATTAACGCCACAATGAATCCCCAGTCAGTTGCCGTCTGTGGCCAGGTGAAAACTTCCACAATAAGTGCCAAAAGGCCAGCTTCAAAAACCCCCCAGGTTCCACCCACAAGCATCATCAGGGCAAAATGAGTTTTGCGAATTTTCCTCATGAGAATAAGAAATGTAGAAGTGCATAAAAGGGCAAGAACTGCATACATTACTCCTTGCTGAGAAGAATGAAAAAAAATCATGATTTAATCCTTCTGAATATCCCTTCCGCGTGTATTCGTTTGACAAGAAATACGTACGCCTCACCAAAAAGATCAAATCAAACTCAGATTCGCCAGTAATTATTGGTGGCCTCGAGATGATCATCACCCCAACTGCTGTGATGAAGGCAAACAATACCGAAAAAACGCCACACTTTTCTCTTAAACAAAAATGAGCTAGAATTGTAACGAAAACGGTGGATGCTGAAAACACAACAGTGGAGTCGGCGATTGGAATATATTGCAAAGATATAAAACGAAAGACAGTCGCAGTGCATCCCAAAATACCTTGCATCTAATAAACATAAAAAATTAATTTTTATTTTATTTCAGCATAAATTCAACTATAGCATGACTGGTTGTTCCTCGTACCAAATAAGCTAGCAAATTCTTCCAGTTGTCTTTTTTCATTAGTGGCCACAATGTCTCAAACACTTGCACCTCGGTAGATGTTTGAAAATAGACGGCAATTGGAATGGAGGGGACCAGAATTCCTCCATAGCGCCACATTGTTATCACGAATGGGTGCAAGTTATTTTGTTGCAGGAGCTTTACTAATAGAACGGTAAGGGAAAAGAAGAGGCTGCAAAAGAGAGCAAATACTAGACCGGCATAGTGACGCCATCCCGTCTTCAATTGTTGAGTTGCAGACTTAGGTAACTGAGCGTTTTGGATTAATTCCCGTGAAGATGATATTTTTTGTTCCTTCTGAAATTCGTAGCACTGAACGTGTGTGTGTCCATTCTTTCCGTTTTCAATTTGGGCTTCTCCGTTCCCATCCGAAATGAATGGATGCAGTGGAGTCTTGGTTGACTTGTTCTCGTCATCTTGATCTTCGTTCATTGCAACAATGACGTAAGCAAATCAAAAGAGTTGCAATGTACAATAATTCCCATCAGCTTCTCAGATCCAGTTTCCAGATCAAGTATTTCACAGTGATGAGTAGTTTTTAGTTTGTATTACAAACTATGTTTATATTTTTATTTTTACATGAAAAAATATGGGTTGATTCCTAAACCTAATACAACCAGAGTCAATGCAAATGTCAAACATTTCCCTTAAAATTCAACTGGGTGAAAGTTGGTCTTGCATTCAGGCGACACAGCGAAATGATGATGTTAATAAGCCTACGGTTTACTGGTCATTGTGGATATTGATGAAATCCAGAGTATTGTGGTTGTTCGATAGGTAATTATGTGTGATAAATACATAAGTAAATCCCGGCGCTCATGATCGACTGCCTGCCGACCAGCGACACGCCATAAAATGTAGAACAAGGACATGGCATGATAAATTATCATTGATAATACTTCGCTGGCTGTCACGTGTACTAAATGAATCTATGTAGTCATCAATGGATGTTCTTTTTGTCGAATATGGCAGTGTCATCCGCCATTCATCATACATTTGAAAAGTGAGAGTGATATACCAATCATAGATGTCATACTCAAATGATAGGACGATAAAGTTAATGCAGCATTTAAATAAGTTCGCATTCCATGTGGTAGAAAGGATTGAATAAATAATAAAAGCCCATCAGAGCTTACGTGCCTAACCCTAACCGCAGCACTTATAAACTTGTATATGAATACATATTTAAATACGGATTTAGTTAACATTGACACTGATTCAATGATTCAAAAATCTAGCTAGCATTGACATCAGAAATTAACGTAGTAAGTAAAAGGAATAAATGTATACGAGCTTTATTCTTCTGCACATGATAGCAGTCTATTCCAAGTTGGAATTTCCAACTATTCTCATTCTGTACTTCTGAAAAATCCTAGAAAGATGTTTAAATTGTAACTAAAAATGGACAGGCTATTGCTTTGTTTGGCTGCACATGAGTTTTTATTGTCCACCTGAAGGTCATTTGAGTAGCTTTTCTTAACAAGTTGGTTTTGTTGTAGAATATCTTACGAGCAATTACATTTTGTCATGTAAATGCTGAAATCTGCAATGAAACCCTATCTATCTATCTATCTATCTATCTTACGAGCAAATAAGTACACCGGAAGAGTTTTCCTTGGTATGAATTTATACTAATTGTGAAATTATACCTACATGAAGTTATAAAAATTGTTACACACAAAATATAAAAGAAAAACCAGAATATTTACGTATTTATTTTATTTGGAGTTCATTGGATTAAATGTACATGTTTTAGATGGGCTGCTACTCTTTAACTATATAAATACCTACGTGCGCTACAATGTATATTGCTGTGAAAAGTACATTGCACTTGATACCAATTCGCACAAAGCATACAATCCCTATCTCAAAAGCATTGCTATATTATGCTTTCAAGAGAAATATCGTTATCCAAAGTACAAAGGTCACTTTTTGTATGCTCAGGTGAGCAGTTTCGCGCAGCATGTTTCATTTTAATTGATGAAGCATAATATTGCAGTTCTTTTCTTACCCTACTTGTTGTCTAGCTAGAATCTGTGTACATACTCAAGGGTAACGTTTGTTATTTGTAAATTCATCATTCCTGCCTTCTTGTGAGTCTAGTATAGTCAGTATGAATGAACCTACTTATTATATTCTTGTAGCTTAGCTAACTTTTGCAAGCCGAAATACATACCAAATACGAAATACCTATGTTGCATTTTCAAAACAAAGTGGTGCTTTACACTTAAAGACTGATAATTGATAAACATAATACCATGATTGCATTGCATATCGGAAGTAGCAAACCCTCAGCACTAGAAACAACAGCACAGTGGCGAATGACAAGTGTTGTTTTGCAAACGCACCTTTAGATTCATCTGACCACCTTTCTTTCTCAATCCAACAGTCCAAAGTCCATTCGTACTCTGACGTCTAAATTCTAAACCTGAATTGGCCGTTTCACTTTCGAGACCCTTAAAAACTTAAAACAACATTTAGAACGCTTGTAGTAGGAGCATAGTATTTTATTCTTCATGTATGCGGTTACGGGACTTGTAGCATCGTATGACAAGTGGCAATTTAGCTGTCACAATCCCTACACTTAATGAAATAAAAGCGATTGAATGAAAATTTCGTTTTCAGATCCTTAATGTCGATTAGATTCATGCAAAAGATTTGCAAACGATACAATACTTTGAAGTTCAAGATCAAGGCTCACCTTCAATGTGCTTATACCAACCAGTTATGTATTGGATTTATTAAGAACGTTAGCCACTAGCCAGTGGGCAACATTGGACTATAATACATTCCCCTAAATTGGGGCGGTGCCTCACACAAAGTTGGCTGGTGACTATGTTCATAAAAAATCCAATATGCAACTACTATATGCAGTATGTAATGTCAAACAACATCGAATTGGACAGGAAGAAAGATGCCTAAAAGTTGTAACTAATTTGAGGATCGTTCGTAAACATGTTTGTTAGTTTCAGCATTCACGCTGTCCATTCTATGCAAACAGGACACGTACCTACTCAAGAACTTTGCGAAAGATGTAGATGTAACTATGCCCATATGCACAATAGCACAATCTTCTATAATATCTTGTTTTACAGACGAGGATAGTGGCAATTTACAAAAATGTAAATGATCAGCTAGTTCATTTTCTTGAAACTTTAACATTCTTATTCGTCACAGATCCTATCCTCATTTCTATAATATCCAATATGCAACGTGTCTGCGTAAAACTTTCTGCATCGCGTAATGATTTTGTGCAGATGAGACTCTCTGCGCCATGTGCACAAATTGCATATATTATGCACACTCTTGTTTTGCTTTTGTAGCGAACATTACGGTGTATTTATGTACTTTGAAATTTGGTACGTGCCAAATCAAATCTTCTACGTTACAATACTGACAACAACGGAAGGGTACCTACCAGTAGATGGTTTTTGCAAAAATTTCTTATTTTTATACTACATGACCATCATAATAAAACAAAGTACGAGCACTATAGCTTGGCTAAATACGAAGACCAGCTATGATATACTCCTTTGTTAGATTGCAAAAGAGGAGAGAGAATATGCTTGAAAGTTATCTTTAATGCGTCTGTGCTTGTTGCAAAAGCTTTCTTTTCTAAGATCTTCTGAAACCGTTTGGTATTCTTTACCATGTGAAGCTCTTTTTTACTCACTTCCCCTCAAACGATGAAAGAATATTATCTTTATGAAAAAACTGGTTTATTATAGTAGCATTACAAACTGAACATTATATGGTGCTGAAGAAGACGATTTGGCCCAAATTTTCAAAATACATATACTTAAATATGTAAAGTGAGTGCTACTTAAAGTCTCGCTAGCTGTACTTATTGCATCTACATATACCGAGTAGTGTCATAATTAACTCTATAATAATAAAAGGACAACATATAAATGCTAATAATGTATTATACTATTATTGATGATGATTACTGAATAAGCAAATGGTAACACTTGTACTCTCTCACACACACGTTTACTATTTGCGTGTGTGTCAATGAAATCCTTTAATTTTTAAAGTAGCTTCAGAATGTGTCTGTCTACTTTATTCATCTGATGTGCCTTTACACTTGGTTTGTCTGAATGCAACATAACATTGTTTACAGTTTACTGCAGTACAATTACAACAATAGCATGGATTACTAACTTTAAAAGGCATGTGCATGTGGCAGAATGCGTTATGCTGTGCATTGCCTCAAAGGAGCTGCGTTATAATGTGGTGTATGCAATAATGTGCTCCTGTAGTATGATCTTATATTTGTAAGTACATGAATTGCTAACATGAAGATCATAGACTTTCATTGAAAGTCTATAATTTTTTAAATAAGACATTCCACAGTGTATTGAAGAGCATTTTAAATAATCAGTACAACCAACTGATTTAAAATTTCTAAAAAATAGCAAAAAGTTTTTCAAAAGAATTTTGTTTTTTCCAGAGGAGAAAAGGATAACGTGATAAAAAATAAGAGGAGAAGGAATGGTTAAAAATTAAAGTGGTTTATGTGGCTGTTTAAAGTGATTGGAGAAGCTAACTAATTATAACTAACCATTATCACACAAGCTCGGAATTACTGGGATACTCTTGTTTGCTTATTTCTGTACGAAAGCAGTTATGGGTTCAGGAACAACACCGAATCGAACCGGCTTCGTGCCATTCTTTGTTCCACCACCTACGCCAAACCCTAGCTATTTGCAGGTGCATCCAATTGAGGCGAATTTTGAATTTGACAAGTGGCGAGGTTGGATGGGCCAGAATTGGGTGATAAGCTTATATGCTAGTCTTGTCTATCTCTGTCTAATTTTCTCTGGGAGACGGTGGATGCGATATCGCAAGCCTTTCAATCTCAGAGTACCCCTCTTCTTTTGGAACTTTGTGTTGGCAGTGTTTTCGGTTTGTGGATTTACCAGAGTTTTCCCAGAAATTAAGTATTTGTGGAGTATTAAAAACGGAGTTCACACTTCCATTTGCTTCAGGTGAAATTTTTGTAATTCCTCTAATTACTTCAACCCAACTCAATACATATATTGGTTAGCAAAAAATTGCATTGTGTTATTTGGTTTATGCAGGGATGGACACAACATGGCCACTGCGTTTTGGGGTAACGTTTATCAAATAAGCATTTTTAATTCATAGCATTTTTAATTCTATTAAGGGGGTTCTTCCCAGGTTATAGACAGTTACTGCTTTTATGTTTATAGGATGGTGGTGCACGCTCTCCAAAATGGTTGAACTCGGTGACACATTTTTCATCGTTTTACGGAAGCAGCCTCTAATCTTTCTACATTGGTGACTTATAATAATTTAAAACAAACATTTGTATTGTACACCTTACATAGAATAAGCCTTATTCAATGTACACTTTAGTAATTGATTTCTGACGTAAGTTTATTTAACATTTGAAGGTATCATCACATAACAGTAATGACCTACTGCTGGTTTACCTATGAAGAGTACGACCCAGCTCTGAAGCTGTTCATGGGGATGAACTTTTTCGTTCATGGAATCATGTACACCTATTATGCTTTACGGGTAGATACGAATATGTTTATGCAATATTGATAGTTAGCTATTTATATCAAGAAAGTACACAAACCCAGCCAACCAAAGCCATTATCTTATTATTATCCGTTCATACAATCTTAATTACCTAGTTGGTTGAATTATTATTCAACTAAAAAGACATAACTCTTCACTCTCCCTTCTTTTTCTCACGCTCGACTTTAAAAATCTCGTTTGTTTTCCTCCAATTCATAGGCAGTTGGTGTTAAAGTTCCCAGAGGATTCGCAATGGTCATCACCACTTTACAAATAGCGCAAATGATTGTTGGCGTGTCTATCAATGTGCACTCACTACGAACCAAGTGTAAGTTGACATTTTTGAATCACGTGATTAGCTCATGACCAGCCTTAACAGTAAGACATATTCTATTCTTATCTTTGTAAGAAACTATCTTGCTAAACTATTGATTTCCTGTTTTGTTCTGCAGTGAGCGGAGGAGAATGTTACCGTCAAACGAGAGATATTTTCATTGCCCTCGCCATGTACTTTTCCTACTTTATCCTCTTCGCCAACTTTTTCATCAACGTTTACCTCAAAAAGCGGAATGCCGTCATCAGAAACGCTTCTTGCAATGCCGCAGCAGTTACTAATGTTCCCACTGATGATAATAATAACAACGTTATCGTCAAGAGGAAGAGTAATTAATATACCGTTGGTGCTGTGGGGAGGATGCGTAGAAATGATGACTGCTGCTGCCAGTGTCGCTCGACTGTAATTTTAAATGACTTATTATGTATTATTCGAATGATATTTTTTACTACATACATACATATATATTTAATGGTTATTATTTTTTGTTACATATTTATATATAATGTATACTACAACCGGGTAGGCACAATGTGCTTACCGTTTAGTGCTCATGATTTATTTTGTTATAACTCTACAAATGTAGATTAAGTTCTTGAAGTAAATACTTATTACAAATGTATATTTTAGCACAAAAACTGAAATTCTGCCGTAATAGCAGAAAAGTTTCCTATTCTAGTATGGACCTGTGAAGAAGAATTCGTGAGCGCCTTGTCCAGCAAACAGTACTGGCCATTATTTTGGGTGTAGAGATTTTCATTTACTTCAAGAGGCTCTTCCTCCTCCCACTCCAAAGTAAGTTGGTCCGACGTGTATCCGTAACTGGCGACAGTTAATGGACAAGCTATAGGGATTCCGATACCATGTCCAAAGCGTCGGGGTACTGCGGACTGGCGGCATGGCAGAGAAAGAGACATTCTAACAGTGTACAGAACATCGCCGTTTGGATACAGCCATACGAGTGTGTTGGGTGTAGCGACAAAGTGGAAGTCTCCCTTCTCTGCGTCAGGGAACACTATGTCTGGTTTCCAAATGGACTTTGGTGTGTTCATTGGGAAGTACTGATAGTCTTGGTTGTGCCCGGTGTCATAAGTTAGTCGAGGGTCATTCCATGACTGACGTAGCACTAGATCCACAGTCCACGGATTGTAAAGGTCGTATTGTAAAGGTTGTAAAGATATTTTACTTTTTTCGGTTTTCATTTGAGCATCACGAATGTAAATGTTTATTTTCACTTTGGTAGTTCCATTTGGACGAATTCTATTTTGAAAAGTATTTTTAGCCAGATTCTTCAAAATATTTTCTTCAATTTCATAATGCCCAGAGGGTAGTTCTGGCGAGTTGTCAGCCACCAACAGATTAGTTGAAACACTATGAACCTGGGCATTGTGGAGAAAAGAGGTCAGAGAAAGAATAAAGGCGATCGTTACTGCAAATCTTGACATTTTAAATTCAGGGAATATTTTCAAAGTTGACGCTAGAAAATGAGTAAACGTAATGGAGAACCTTAAAATTAGTTCCAGTAAATGAAATTGAATTGATTAAATCCAGGTTGGTAGATTCAATGCAGAAATAAAGTAAAAAATAATCCCACAAAGACACAAATATGCTGGCCACATGTTTTTCTAGTTGTAACAAGAATGTGGGATTAAAATATATGTACGTAGATACTGCTGCTACATGATATGGTCATTACATCATAGCGCCTTGAAAGGTCAAGGTAATTAAACGACAGCAGCGAATAGTTTTCCCCCCAAGACCAAAATAATATTGACTTTATAATATGCCGCAGTTTATGCCTTTCAAACTTTATTAGTATACGACATGCTTTACATAATATATTTAAAGCTGAAAGCAATCCCTATTCATTAGACGATAGTGGATCAGTAATATTCGAATCAATCTACATGCATATGATCTGTTTTTCTGGCAATGCTTGATCCAAGAATACAAATATTCGGCATTTCTGTGATTTATTTCAAACAGGCAAAGTTCATTAACCGGGATTATGAGCATATGGCAGATTAAATAGATTATAGTTATCATTTTTCAACGAATGTAATGAATTGATGAATAGATATAGATAATGCCTGTCTTGAAGGTTGAATGTTGAAAATCCAATTAATTTTTACCAGCAAACAAAATGACATGACAAATTCATGTACAATGGCCATTAAGTGAGGAATGATAATTTATTGCAGCTTTATTGTTATGTTAAGTAATATTGGATAGATTTTCGATTTTAATAACTCTTGCCTGGTTTTTCCATGCACTGGCTTTTTGCAAATTTAAAATTTCCCACGATGTAAGCGAACGTTGTATCTCGTACCGTATGCGCAGTCTCCACTACTGTCACATTTTCAATCTGATAATCTTTCAAAGTGAGACGATCCCAATAAATTTCCACAGGATTTTGGCTCACCCACTGGATATTAAGCTTATCCTTGGGATTACGATAACTGGAAATGATCAATGGACACATCAGCTCACCGGAACGGCTTCCTTTTCCAGTGCATTCCATTATCAGAGTTAGTCGTTGGCCATATGTAACCTCTCCATTTGGTTTCACCCACAAATGGAAATTTGTTTGGGGAACTGCATGGGCAAATCCTTCTTCAGCGAGAGGGAAGAAAAGATCCGGTTTCCAGATGTGGTCTGTATTTGGAAGGGAGAATTTTTGAATCGCTGAGCAGCCGTCCGTGTTGTACGCTAACCGGGGGTCCGTCCAAAATTGAAACAAGTCCAGCATCATTTTCCATTGATTGTCACTCTCGCGAATCCAAATGTTTTTTACGTCGATGGCTACCTTCACGGTAGTAGCAATGCTGGTGGCAGTAGGACGCAAATAAATGTTTTCAATTGAATTCGTATCGAATTTGTGGACGAGTGATTTTTCCACTGCATCACATCCAAATGAAACTTTGGAATCGCTTGAATTTGTTGTTGATGGCGATGAGACAGGGGAAGACCCTGATGAATGTACTGGTTTGGAAGGAAAACGGTTCGGTAGATTTTGTGAATACGACCGTTCATCAACACTTGTGGCGAATAATGGCAGAATGGGAAAATTGGTCAGAAATATTAACATCAGGAATAGGTGATGCATGATGGAAATTAGAAAATAATTTACTTTTCAGAATGTGCGTGAAAAGGCGGTATGAAAGAACTGACATGTTGGGTGCTGTTCTCAACATATTTATATACTTTTCATGCAGCAAGGTGTACATAGATGCTCAGAGATGTAAAGGGACACAAAAGATGCATCATCATAAGTTCATTGATTTTTGCCTCAGATTTGGACTTGAAAATACTGAAACTGTACATTTATTACTTTATTGAGATAAAGGGGTTGCGGTTATTTTCCACTTCGTTCTGTTTCATTATTTATATGTCACTCTTTGTACAATTCAAAGTGACAAAAGCAAAAATTAGCAAAAGTAGCTTTATAGATTATTCGGCTGGGGCAGATTGGCCCAGGCCCAGCAATACCTTTCACGCAGTAAACTTGTAGAGTTGTTTTTCCATGTCTGAATTATGAATGCAAAAAGAGTAAAAAATATCAAGAGTAAGTTTATAATTTATTTACGTTCCTAATATTACAGAAAAGATAACAAGAAATAGAATTGATTGATAAAATGAAACACTTATTTTAATACAGGTTATCAAGAAGAAATAGCATATTTTAAAACGGTTTCCGCTGCTTTAATGAAGACACGCTTTCCTCAAAAAATGGAAGTTGGCCACTAGGGTTGAATAAAGACCTGTTAGTGCTCCTGTTGTAGTCACAAGGGTATCAATGTCACCCACAACATGGTCATCAAGAATTATCTGATCTCTGTCAATCTGAATCGCGTCCGTCGCCTCCCAACGAAGTACAATCTCGTCTGTAGTGGGTCCGTATGGATACAGGGCCATTGGACACAGGACTTCACCAGGTTTGCTTCCTTTTCCTGAGCAAAACAGCGTCACTTCAACATGAATGCTGTAGAGAATGTCGCCATTTGGGGAGATACGAATAAGAACGTTTGGCTGTAACACGTTATGGACGCTGCCCTCGAGTTCGGTCGTGAAAAATAGATTTGGCTTCCACACACGATCCACAGCTTCTTGAGTTATGAAGGAAACGTATTTGAACTGTGGACAACCCAGGACAAGATTGTGGTACTGGAGTCTAGCATCGTTCCAAGATTGCCGGAAGAATAGATCTACTCTCCACTGATGGGTTTTCTCATTCACCCAAACAATGTTACGAATCATAGCGTTGGCAGTGACCAGCGTGGCATCGTCCCCGGGAGGCGGGCGTACGTCTTTATTGTAGCCCACAAAAATTTGACTTAGGATTTTCTGCTGAAGATCCGACCCACATCGAGCATTTGCCTGTTCTGACAATTGGCTAATATTTGCTAATATTAAACACGTAAATACAAAACTTTTTTTGTATACCATAATGATTGGTCAATTCAGATTTTATTGTTAGTGAAATGAAAGAATTTATATACGAAATGTAAGAACAAAAAGTTCCTTCGAAATGGAATACCAGAAAATACTGAAACAAAAATTATGGCTAGCGGAATGAACTTCATTTAGATCAAGTCTCCTTTTATATGGCTCTTCAGTCCAGCCACTCTTTAATTTTTTAACCATTACAATTGAAAAAAGGTCTAACTAAAAAGGTAAAAATGACTGCTTATGAGTTGAGTTGACCGTACAGACCTGTCTGTACGCACGTATGTAAATAGGTATGTATAGTTGGCATAATATTTGATCTTTGTTTGCTGGACATTGCTTCCAAACCATGTAGCATGGTGCATGTAAAACCTCAGCCGTAACTTCAAGTTGGCTATTGAATATTTTTAGTTCAAAGTCTTTGAACTATTTACATGAATTTCTTTTACAACCCAGAATATTCTTTGGTATTCAGGTACTTAAACATTCAATTTCAGTTCAATTTTAAGCATTTTTCGGAAACAATTCTAATAATAAAATAGAATACGTGATTAGGACATATATTACATGTCACACGTGTCAAACCACTTAATAGTTTGACATCAGATCAAGCCAAATGTTACAGCAATACCAAAGGTGAGTTTTATATAGGTGTGTATTTTGACAAAAAATATATAGACTATTATTTATGTATTGATATGCGTTACAGTTTCATGCAGATATAGTCACAGCAGAAACACAAGGCAAGTTTTATTTTTGGACTGACTTTGTACTAATTTTAAACCAAATTGGTCCATCTGTTCAAGTTACGTCGTCTGAAGTGTAAAATTTTATGGTGCATCTGTCCCTTTCGTAGAATTGGTGAATAGACAAAGGACAGGTAAAGTTCATGATGCATGTACGCATGCTGTATGTTGTACAAATTGTGATACTTTTCTTGCATTTTACTCTCCTTAGTCCTCACAATGCAGTCAATGGAACAGACTCTGGTAAACTGACAAGACAGTGACACTGAAACTAGCATAATGTACAATATTATACATACACTTATTATCATTTCCCCCATTCATTAAAATCTGCTTTTCATATAAAAAGAAAGAACATAAAATAATGTATTGCAATGACATTGTAAACCTTTGAAATAAGCTATAAAACATATAATTAAGACATGCTCGTCAACCAAGATTTTGCGACAGTTGTGTGACAATGAAACCCAAATTTCAACATACTAGAATAACTCGGTGAAAAGACAATAGGATTTACGTAAATCTGACGGGAACTTTTAGCTGATGTATGTAGTTCATGAAATTTGCACATATTATGTATTTCATAAATTGCAGGCTTTGCTGGCAGACGTTATCTCCGTCCGTCTGCATTTTACTATTTGCCACTGTGGAAGATTCACGTGACAAAGAACTAAAGTTTGACAATTATTTATCACAATACGAGGAATAAAAATGAAACGAGGGTGGCATACAGTAAATGCCAATAAAAGGTCTCCTGTTTCACAATTGGTAACGATTCCTGTGGTTTTCCAGGTCATCCTTATCGTTTCCACATTTGCTAATTCGTTCGCAGAAGTTTCGTCATCCCTAGCTTCAGAAATGAAGGGAAGTTATCAAAACATTAAAATAGGTGGCCCCACAACAGCGGTGGCAGTCGTAACTCCTAACACGCCCATCATTGAAATGTCATTTCCTAGACTCAAGTTTATAAACGACCCGAGCGAGTTTCACGATGAAGACGAGAGAATTGCAAATAACGGGACACTGATTAGTGGAGTCGCAAAGAGATTTGGAAAGAGATCTATCCGAGCTTATCCGTCATCTTCACAAATGATGATGATGAATGGAGGAAATCCTTACCATACCAGAAGCTATAATCGGCTCAATAGATTTGACAGTAAATTTGAACCTGTATACATCACATACTTATCCAGATCGAACATGGTTTGAGTTAATTTTGTAACATTTGTAGATCGACGAAACAGTCTTGACTCCGTAGACGGTTCCTCCTCTTGGGGTGGTAAATGGTTCAATCAACTTAGACGAAGGACAGGCATGATAATGAATCCAACTACGACTTACGATAGACAGCAAATGTATCAAAATCAGGGTATAAGCTAAATTAATAAACAAAATCATTTTCATAAATTCTCGGTTGAACTAGGTTCTCGGTTTAACGTTGGTTAACTAGATTCTCATATATTTAAACCTTTTTGAGTTAATTGAAGGAACCGCAGAGGAGCCTGATATGGCTTCTACATTCTTGGGAGGAAGTGGAGGTGGTTGGGGGCAATCTGGCCACTACGGGTAAAGCTATGCTCATTGTAAACTTGTTCAGAAGGGAAATAAAAGTGAATCAGTACCCGTGGCCTAATCTGATTATTGTTTGGTTTCTTAGAAAGGCTGGAGTCAATAAATCGGCCGTGGGCCTACTCGGATTTTTGTCCCTCCTCTCTTTGATTCAGGTTTGGTAGTAGTTAGCATGGCTTAATTGTACAAATCCTTCTCTTCCTGAATTGATCTGAATTTCTTGTAGAATGTTCTTAATCAAACGGCAATGGCACAAGGAAGACGGAAACGTGATGTACATGGAAGTGCTGACGAGGACGAAGATTTTCAGTTTGGCTATGACTGGGATGATTCAGTCTCGGAGATCACGTTGTTATCTCCTCAATTACTGCCTATGATGGTAAGGACACATTGTTATTTGTTTTCTGAATGTGAGTAAAATACATTCTTCATTTCGATTTTGTGATAACTTGTTCAAGAGCGCTTTGGCGTACGCGCAAAACGGTCAAATCCCAGTGGAATGCGCCCTTCAACCAATCTGCATGACGAATAAAGCGCTGACCGACAAATTTGGCAGGGAAAGAGGCAAAAAAGTTGGTCAAACAATCAGGTAAGATATACATTATATAAAGTATATTACACGTTACTTGTTGTTCATTTGATTTGGGGCAACTTGAGACCTTTTCCCTGTAACCATCAGTGAGGCATTATCGAAAATGCTCAGACAAGCCGCCTGGCGTTGGAAAAACAGTAACTATGATATCGGAGGCAGAGTAATCCGGGCAGGTGTATCTGGACGCAACGATAAGCCTTGTGAGGACAATTTCAAAAATTGTAACGAGCTAAGACAGCTGCCACAACGATACTCGCCAAATTCATTGACTACCGCTATTTGGTCATTACGAAACTTATGTTGTTAATGTTTGCTGTTTTAAAATGATTAAATACAGCTTTAAATAAATACTCCCTTATGTTTGTGGTAACTTTCCTCTAATTTGGCAATTTTAGCATTTACATTATTTATTTTATTGCTTGTATTCTTTATTGTTAAACGATCTATAAATGTGATATAAATACAGGGGTGATTCAGTTTAAGTTTGCATTACTTTAAGTACTCATTGAAACACGATATCATCAAACCGATATAAAATTTGAACTAATGTAAAATAAAGAGGGATTGA
>JAHZMV010005320.1:0-11284 GCA_027743765.1 Coecobrya sp. COE2 | reverse complement strand
TTTCTGTGAACTGGGTTTGAACTTGCTTTGAAAATTGAAACTTTTGTGGCGTTTGAGGTAAGTAACAGCATATCATTATTATTGCAACCATGAAGTGACATCATTAAAAGTGCCATTAAAAATATTTTGTTGTATTTAGTTTAACTAATTGCTTGGTTGTTTTTTTTGGTACAGCTCAGCCTTACTTTGGTTGTGAGGAGGGTTTTGATTTGATGACCTTTGGAAGGTGACATGTCTACTGTTGGGGGAAGAGAAGAGGAGTATTCGACCAGTGAAAGTTTTCTGGAGGAGGAAGCTGCTGAAGGGGTGAAAAGGAATAATGAAAATGTGGGTGACGGTTTAGTGCAAACGGTTGAAGGGGAGGAGGAAGGGAATAAGGAGTCCTTTTCTTCTGCTGTGGAAAACTTGGCTGCTGAGGTCAGTTCTCCTTCACCACCACCTGGTGAAAAAGATGAAGATGCAGGTGGTGTGGAGGTCACCTTTATGTCGACAATTGAAGAAGAAAGCAAATCTTGTTACTCAAGCACTACGGCACCATCAGTTTCTCTTAGTCATAGACCAGTTGTAGAAGAAGAGCAAGAACATTTAGCAAGTAGTCAAGCTGTTGATATGAATAAATGTAACAAATACTAAATTAGTCAACTAATAATAGTAAATATGCCATCCTGTAACTTTGACTTTAGTTTAATAATATTTTGAAATGTTTATCTTTTTGGTTTTTATCTTTAGATACGAGCACACAAGAAAGGGATTTAAATGCTAGTGCTGAGCTGAGAGAATTTCAGCAGTTGGTGAATGAAACGGAAGCTGGATTAGTTTATGGACAGTCACATATTGAAAATACGGCGTCTGTGGGAGTACCTGTTAGCGCTGCAGTGTCGCAAACAAACTCAAGTTTAAATCGAAACGACCAAACTGATGAATCAATTTCCGTTAATGTCGAGGCAATTTTGAGAAAACTGGAACAAATTCAAAATACACAAGATATTCTGGAGCAAGTAATTAATACCGATGTTACTGTTGATGCGGAAGAGCTTAATGCGCTGATTTCCCAAATCCCTTTGGTGGATACACCGCTGAGAAATGTTATAAATGCGGGAACCGGAGATCATTCGGAACGTTCAGTTTCTGCTGAAATAGCCTCAATTCAGAAGATCATCGACGCTGGCAATGGAATAGAAATGATAGATACTTCCAACTCATTAAATTCGGAAGTTGCTGGAGGTAACAATTTGTTATCCACGTCAGAAGCAGTAGGACATGACCTAACTTCCTCCCAAAGAGATCGAGCAGTTGACGACGTTTTGAGGGAGTATGAAGAACTCGAACGAAGTTTAAGTCGTGCTAGCGGTCTTGATGAATCATTTAGGAGTGACATATCCTCATTACCCCCATTATCAACATATTCGAATAAACAAGAAGTGCCTGTCAGTGTAGTCCCTGTGATAAAACCACCTGTATTTAAAAGTATTGTTCCACCCCCGTCGACAACTTCTGTAACACCAGTTAATGTAGAAACAGCCAGTGACAAACATTTTACAGAAATGACTCCTGTCTACCATCAACCTTATTCCCAGAGAAGTACTAAAGAAACTAGCAGTTCTAGAACAAAGTCCGGTAACACCTCCAGTTCAAATAGCAAAGTTGCAGATAATCCCAAAAGTTCGCGTGTGGAAGGCTCACAATCCATGCATACAATGAAGCCTCAGCTAACCTCCCATTCTGCTCGACCAATAGCTTCTAGGACATCATCACGGGACAATACCCAAGATGCTTACAAACCCAGAAATCGCAGAATGCGTAGTCCAAGGGTTACTGTTAGTCCAAGACAGAATAACCCTTCAGATGATTACAGTAGGACAGATCTTCAGGTTAGTGAATATTATGCCTTATTTTGTTTCGTTCTCATTTTTATTAAGCTTCAACGTTAATTTATTCCTAATTTTTTTAATATGCTTATTATACTAATTTTACAGAGGAATGAACAACCACCAATAATGGTTGGAGCCGGTGAAAGCTACCATCGTCCTCATCACCAAGTCACAACAGCAAATGCAAATTCGGAGCAGCAACGTCATATTACTGAACGAACAGACTACGCTGTTGCAGAAGCTTTAAAAACAATTCAAAAGCTTAGTACAATGGTGGAAAGACAGGAAACTTTACTAGAAGCTTATTCCAAGGATAATGAAAAGCTGTGGACACAACTGAAAGACTCAAAAGTAAGTACAGAAGTACATTTTCAAATAAATAAATAGTTCGGATTGTATAAATAGATTAAATAAATTAAGACTAGGTTTTAAAAAACAAGATAATATACTCTGCTAATGTCGGAATTCAAAAGTCAAGATCAGG
This sequence comes from Coecobrya sp. COE2, assembly GCA_027743765.1. Taxonomy (NCBI): domain Eukaryota; kingdom Metazoa; phylum Arthropoda; class Collembola; order Entomobryomorpha; family Entomobryidae; genus Coecobrya; species Coecobrya sp. COE2. The sequence continues at coordinate 8,929 of JAHZMV010005320.1, read as the reverse complement.
TAGCGAAATCACAGTTTCATTGTTTAACTTGTAGCTGGTACTCTTAATTTACTGTTGTGATAACGGTTATTAAGTTTTAAATTGACATTGGTATGTGATTGCCCTTTAGTTTGTCTCTTTAATGTTCGGTACAGCTCCTTTGATAAAGCAGATACTCCATTAAATGTTTCTTCGCCCGTGGCTTTGGTATTCCAGCGGCTAGAAAAGAAAATTTTGTGATAATTTAATCTCTAGTGAATAAGCAATATTAAATTACTTTTACGCTAATCATGCACGTGGCATGGCAGAATCGTAATATTTACCTCCAAGTGCCCAGTCGTCACTGCCACCAGCAGCCGGGTAAAGCAGATCAGGAGCAGTTCCGAGACTATACTGTGTTCCATAAGTTCGCTCCAATGCAGATTTTCCAAATTGAGCCAATCGCATCAGCTCGTTATAAGTACTTGGCTTTTGATTCTTTACGTATCCCCAAGGGACTAACCACATTTGAGAATATGCATGAAAAGTTAGATACAGCTTGAGTTGATCCTTCAAATGCAGAATAGTACGAGCAAGGGCTTGAGTTTCTACTTCAGAAAATGCACGTGACCCGTGGTAAATATCAGAGCATGGTTTGCTGGAACTCCCAGACTCTGCCCAATGAAAGCCAAAATTTCGGTTTGGATCTGTTCTGTTAGAAAGGCAAAATCAAAATTTCCGTTAGGATCAACCTTAAATGAATGCATACAATGTGCATGGAGAACATTGATGTATTTTCATGCAAATAGACTTAATTTATTCTTACCCCACACATCCGTTTGAACTTCGTGACCTAGTTTTCCTCCAGTACCGATCCGTTGTGTGAGTATCTTTATGGGGAAGAAATAATTGCTACAAATATATTTCATATTGTTATGTAGGTTTTTTATCCAAAACTTACATTCGTAACCGTCCACGTTTACAATAGGTACAATGTACCAGTCGAACATATCAATTAAAGGTTTAGAGTTGGGGTCATTGAGTAGTTTATACATAATGTAGGTCACGGTTGCTGGGCTAATCCATTCTCTGGCATGCATACCTGAAATTATGCAAGGTATTTTTGTAGACAGGCTGATGGTTTGAGAGTTCGAGGTGCAATTTGCAATAGTCATTCTACATACCGCCATCAATAAAAATCCCAGGTTTTGATCGACCTTCTCTGGTTGCAATTTTTAATAAGCCGATATCTCTTCCTTCGTAAGATTTTCCAATAGTGTGGTATGACGCTATGGTTGGATGATTTCGTGCAAGTTGACTAGCAAAATCCATTATTTCTGAAAATTCATATACATACGGAGAAAAAATTGCAGTCCAGAACTTGCAATGATTTATGAATGGTATGTATTTGGGATTCACTTACCGTTGTATCGTTGATACCTATTGAAAAAGTCTTGGGGAATAGCCCTGCCTGTTCCTTCAAAAGTTGTATGATCTTGCCACGTCACATTCCCAGATTCCATTGTATTTTCCCTGTCATCCAACCACTGTAGGTTCCTTGCTTTGGCTGCTGCTGGCTTTTCATATTCCATAATTTCCTCTGCATTATGGAAAATCACGTCATGATCAAGACCGAGATTTTCCAGCAAACTTTTCACGTGAGGCAGTTGATTAGGGGAAGTGAATATATCAACGGTCTTGTTTTCTAACGGATAAGTCCAGAAGTTTACACCTGTGAAATGAAAGAGGTCATTAGTATTAATTTATGTACTCAATTGTCAATGCTTGTGCCATTGTTTAGTTGTTTGTCATTTCAAATTGCTTCTTACGCACCACCAAGCGATTCAAGATCTTCCAGAGCAGCTACACTTTTCAAAGATATTGGCTCAGTTCGAAGCAGCTTGTATCCAGAATACGATTTTCGCTTGTGACGCACATTTCGTACTTGGCGACTGTGAAGGTCATCACTCAATGAAGGGTGTCCCGTTACTGTGCAAAATATATCTAGCAGTACGCATAGCCATGTTAAAGAGCTGGCTAGGTGGCGACGGAAATTCATTTTCTAAAAAAAATTAAAATGTTTTTTTTTACTTTGTTTAAAAAATAAATTCATGTATTGTTTAATCTTCTCATAATTCGTTAGAGAACTCTAGTCAAACTCTGTCAAGTATTTCCATAAACATATATCAACTTTATACTAATTTGGTAACTACAGGGTTTAAAGTGGTTTAAAGTTTACTGAATGCAAATAAAGAAGAAGCTGTCACGTTTTATATTTTGCATTTTACAAATGAATGCGTCAGTAACAGATAAACTTTGAAATTCTGGCTATAGTAAATATTGTCTACCAACAATGAACGCATCATATGCACATTATTTTATGGACCCTGCTACTAGTTTTTAAAAAGTATTAGGAAATTTGTCCTTTCTCACTATTTTTACACCTGCGTCAGAATACTATTTCTACATCAAAACACTTTCAACAACTGGTACATTGTTTGAACAAGCGAGTAGCAGATTCTCAGTGCAAAAAAATAAATGTTGCAATGAAAGTAAACATATTAGACTATATTTTATGAGAATAGACCTACTGAATAATAATTTACCAATAATTTTTAGCTCCTCATTATATTGACTAACTTTTCTAAAGTGGGTTTAACTCAGAGTGGGAAGTAACAGTTACAAATCATTCTAGTGAACCGACTCGCTAAATACTTTGTTGTATTGCCAATTTACAAAAGACAAGAAATGATTCATGCAAACTTCTACAATGCAATGCGCTTGTTTGCTTCATTATTACCGTTGTTGCTTTTCCAAGCTACACACTCCCCACATAAGCGTCCTTAAAAAGGCACTTTTGTACACAATTTATCATTAATTGATGATACAGAATATAACAACAATGAAATTTTTATAATAGCTGTGATATTAAACCTTTTCCGTATTTCTGCTTGTTTACCGTTGTTTTTTCCTTACTCGATTTCCTCTACACTGTTTTTGGTGACACTGAATTGGCTCCAAAGAGGAGACACTCTTCAAACTGATACCGTATCGAAAGTGAATCACAATCTTAAAAAATGCTATGCTTTTATAAGACCGCAGACAAAGACAAGGTTTGTTTGGCTTGCTGTGTGTTAACTTCCTATATTAACATATTAAAGAAGTACAAACTGTCGCTTTTTTGTTTCCCTTGGCCGGGTGCTATCGTCATTGTCGTCTTATTTTTGTGTTTTAGATTTCAAAAAAAATTGTATGCTTAATCCTGGAATGCAATTAAAATGATTTGTCAGTGTCTGGGCGAATTCACAATAGAATGGGGTGTGTATTTGAGCGCTTGAAAGGGAAAAGGTCACTGTCACTAAAATACGATAACAATAGGGGATGAAAAATGTGTTCCAATAGTCAATAGTTGGCCAAGTACAATGTTACATAATGCCAGACAAAAACATAAATGATGACAAAATGACTAATTTAACAACAAATGAAACTTCTTTATATAAGAAAAATTTTCCATTTTTGGCTTTGTATGTCGGTAAGCTGTTTTTGCTTTTTATATTATGATGGAAATTTTGTCAGGGTTAATTGAATACTTTCTTTTGTGAATAGAGCATGAGCAACGAAATACAATATAGCGTCACGTTAAGCATAAGGTAGCAGATGCTGAGTTAATGGGATTATTATGAAATGTCAAAAATAAAAAAAAGCTTATGTAAGTAGTGTTGAGTCGATGAGTTCCACTTCACAAACTGACTGAGATGCGCGTGCTATTATTCATAGTGAAACGTGGGCGGGTTGAATTTGTATGTATATTTGATTTAATGGAAGTAACTCCAAGTCTATATGTGTAGTAAACTATTGTGCAACTAGACCAAGGGTTGTAGAAAGTGCATGTTTAAAGATGTTATACTATATATAGGTTGATGATTTTGTTTGTCTGTTATTTGTGGAAGTATTATTAAAATTTGCGAATAATTTTGTTCTTCAAAAAATCGGTAAACACTTTCAGTGTTCTAGACCTTGGGAAAATCATACAACAGGTGCTTGCACACAAGTTGGAGATCATTTGTATAAAATAGAATATGTATTTCTATTTAGTTGCATAAGATTACAATAAAATTAAATCGCAGAAATAATGCAATCCAATTTACCCCGTACACTGAATATGGTTTATGTGTATATTGATTGAATAGGAATGGATATTCAATAGATAGAAAAGGGTTTGTTAGGCTGGATTCAATTTTATTGGAGTGTTCTGAGCGCATATTGTGCATGTTGGCATTATATGGATTGTATGATGTATGCTATTAGGTTTTATGACTTGGCTTTGGCTTTTTATGATCGTGGAGATGATTGTGATGTTGGGTTTGCTTGTTTTATTTATCTCTATTATTTGTAATTTGTACCTAGACTGAATCTCTAGAGAAAGAGTCCAACTTTCAAGACGTCATCAACTCACTGAGGACAGAAGTGGCGACGCTGAAATTAAATCGTCTGGTGACATCTTCTAAAACTAATAGCAATACTCAAACTCAAGGTGTATTATCGCAACCCGTGTTCAACAAAGCGGAGGTGGAAAGACTAAGGGAAGATGGTGAATTGAAATCTCAGCAACTCATGGAACTACGCAAAGAGGTTCTCCTGTTACAGACCAAACTCGCCGAGGTGTGTACAATGCAAACAATCTACATTCTACACACAAAATTAACTCTGCACGGGTTCCTTGTAGACCATGTGAAATCTAATAAACCGTTTATTTTTTTACGCTTCCTTGTTTACAGAAGCAATCCAAAGCTCCGGTGCAGAGGCCCTCAACAACAGGAGGGGGAGTATCTGCACTTGTCTTTCATGACAAGGAGAAAGAATATCAGAAAGAAGTAAATGCTCTAAAGAAGCAGGTTCGAACTTTACAAAAGATATTATACAGCAAGGACTCAACAGCACCACCCTCCCAACAGCCAACAACAACAGGTGGAGGCAATATAGCACCGAAGCCAATGCAAAGAACAAAGTCTGATATCATTAAACAAAATATAAACACAATTCCACATCAAGCTTTGATTAAGAGTATAAGAAATGCTGGAGTGGATACGAGCGGTGTATTTCCAAAAAGTAAGGGTTTCGTTCTTTTTTTAACAACCAAATGAAAAGTTTGACAGGTGCAATTTTCTTGTATTTAACATGGCTTCCATTTTGTTATGAATTCTCAGGAGCAGGTTCTTCACCAATTAAAGGTGTGAACATTAATACTTCTGATATAATTCAGGCGTCTCTAAATTGTATGGATCAAGAAAGATTCGAGTTTGAAAAGATTATTGATGAAAAAAACAAATTGATTTTTGAAAAGGAGAGAACGGTAAGAATTATACATATGCAAACAAGTAATATGTAGTACTCAATAGTTACAATCTTACAATATGTACTATTAGCCTAAAATGAAGAGTACTGTATGTAATATTCGTGATGCATTTTATCCTTTCCCAGATACTTAACCTAAAAGATCAAGTGGAAACGCTAAAAGGTCAATTACCTGATGGTGATGTTGTAGAACCTGGTTTGGTCAATGAGTTACGCTCTCGTATAATTACTCAAAACAAGGCTATTCAAACCCTGAAAGAACACCTGTCAACATTTAAGAAATTGGAAGCGGAAAATCTTCTGTTGAGAGAAGACAAAAGTCTTCTTGAACAACAAGTTCAAGAACTGAGACGGAAGTTGGATTTTGCTCAACATTTAGTCAAGCCAGTAAGTTGTAAATTGCTCTTCAGTGCCAAAATCTAGAATTGTCCAACATAGACTCTCGCATTCATATATTATACATACCCACCTCGATTGATTTGACTGAGGAAAGCAATAAGCACGATATAACGTTGAATTAGTGGAATTGAATCCTGTTTATTTTCAATTATTTTATCTTTCATGTGTATATGTATTCGTTATATGTTCATGTATGTTTCGTTTCTATTCTGTTTTCAGGAGAACGAAGTTTTGTGCCTCTTGTCGGAGAAAGTTGATGAGCTCAATTCTAGATATCATCATCGAGAAAAACAACTAGATACGCTTCTGAGTAAGCTTACTTTGAAAACAACAACTGGCGGTGGGTGCGGAGCAGGAGTAACAAGTAGTAGTAGTAGTAATAGCAGTGATCGTCCTATTACCACTAATCTGTCACCTAGGAGGATACCATTTCACCAATTTAGCAATAATAATGACTCTCTTGGGGGTTCACTTCTCACAATTGGAAAGGCCCGTCCTTCTCCTGCTTTAATATCTGCTGATATACTCCACATGGCTGATTTTTCTCCGACCAATTCATTTCAGTTATATAATTCTGTACCAGATCTTCCAGAGATGTAAAGATATTGAACTAAAAGAAATTCATAAAATAATACGACCATGTCCTTTTTAAGTTCTGTTTCAATAAGGAGGAAAGCTAGTCATAGTCATAAGTCCACGGGTACACATTCCATATCTGCCATTTCATATCCTAAATATTTTATGGAACTAGGTATGTATAGTCTATGTTTGTATTGCAATGTAAAATTGTCCAAATGTCAATATCTTTGTGGCTTGTTTGAGTAAGAGAATTTTTATTTTGTTTATTGAGTTGTGGGGAACCTCTGAATGAGTATGTATACAAAAAATTACCCTCTAGAGTAATTAGTTTAAGTGATATGCACTCACACAAACATACAGGAAACCAATATGACTTGAGCTACGTCATTCGTATTAGAAGTATTTATGGCCATGTATGTACGTGTGCCCAAGTTTTACTCGACTTTCATTACTACTAGTATTGAAATCTGAAAGGAGAATTTATCACTCAACTTCTGCATTTTATGGAGCAATCTCAATTTACACTCACTACTACAAATACTTACATTTATCACGTCATGTGTGAATCAACTTGTGGGAGAAAGCTGCAGAGGTTTTGTTAGTTATTGGAGATGTATATGTATGCATGAAACGCTGATCTGAATCTATGATGCAACTGTACTAAAATTCTCCGAGAAATATGAACATATTGGTTTCGAATAGTGGGACATGTAAAGTGAATTGCTACGTTGGTGTTTTGACATTTAAGGATTTCGGGATGCATAATTCAAATGAATCTAAACGATATACTATATCTTTTTCATAATGCTCATAATCACATAGGTATTTATTTAATAATATGTTTTTTACAATAACATGAAAATTGAATACATAATTTTTGTTACAACTTTTTAAACGATGTGTATTTTTTCTTGAAACGATGTCAGCTCTAATATTCGGAATAAATCATCAATTAATTTTAATTTTAACATGTCAGAAAAGCATTGTTGACTAGTAGTAAATAAAAACCAAATGTTTGTAAAATAAGAAAACAAAAGTCATAAAGACCAATAATATTGTTTCTGAACTGATTGAATGTAAACGAATATAATAATTGTTTCTATCTTCATCTAGCTAACGATTCTTCTCTACAAACTACTATAGTTCTTTTTATACATATTTTTACAATGATGTACAACGTAGTTATGAGGTATAACAATTCTACCTGGAAGTTCACCAGTTTAAATATAATTTATATATTCGCTGGTACTGGTACGAACAGTTACAAATATTATTTTTTTTCTTGATTTTTTAGTTTGCCACAACAAAATATATCTTTCTATCTAAGATTAGGTTATTTTCTCTCATTCCTATTTTTTGAAAATTACTTGCTACTTTGCAAAAATTGTTTCCAAAAGACGTTTCCTAATTTACTAAAAGAGGAAGGATTAAGAATATTATCAACAATTGAATTGAGTCTTTTGGCAGGAGAATCACCGATGGAATCTTCCTGACTAGGAATCAATTGAGACAGCAAAAGTTTGAGACATCATGTATTCATTCATACATATGAAATTGAGACAGCAGATAATTTTTACAAGTTTAAGCGATGACTGACAGAGAATATATATTTTTTGGGAAACTTTGTCAGTGTCATCACTTGTGGTAGAAGTAGCACTACAGTAATTTTGTAAAGTTGGGAAATTATTCTGAAAGCATGGTTTCAGTCACCAATTTTCTACTTACAGGCCTTGGAATTCAAGCTAACGCGTATTTACTCCACTTTTTGTTTCTTGCTTTGGTTGTACATCATGAAGAGAGCGGCTCCACCGAAGACCGCGCTGGTAAGTTGGTTCCAGGTTGATGATTCCGACTTTGGAGTAATGAAAACTTCGTCCTCCTGGAATGAAAATATAATGAGTTTCAAACCTAAGATCTTTCAAAATATCATTAATCATAGATTTAAGTAATCTTACCATCTGAAGGTATTTTCCAAAATTTCGTTCTCCCAAGACCTGTGATTCACGTCGTTCACGAACCATCCTCGCTTCGTTAACGTCATCCTTGTTGGATATTCTGGCATCATTCACTTCTCGAACAACGCGCTTGAGTTCAAGTAGGGGAATTTCTGTAATTCGTTGATTTTCGTTTAAGACTCTCATTTCAATGTTGTCAGAATTTTTTCGAACAAGTCTGTGACTGTCATCTGCGTCCCTAACAGATCTTCGTGTATCCATTACTCTTGACTCTTCCCTCACAAGACGGCGGGTTTCATCCCGGACACGGGCAGTGTCATCACGTACCATTCGACGACTTTCACCGTTAACTCGTGCATTGTCATCCCTCACCATTCGTCGACTTTCATCCCTAACACGGGCAGTGTCGTCTCTCACCATTCGGCGGCTTTCATCCCGAACTCGTGCAGTGTCATCCCTCACCATTCGACGACTTTCATCTCGAACACGGGCAGTGTCGTCTCTCACCATTCGTCGACTTTCATCCCGAACTCGGGCGGTGTCATCCCTCATCATTCGGCGACTTTCATCCCGAACTCGTGCAGTGTCATCCCTCACCATTCGGCGACTTTCATCCCGAACTCGGGCGGTGTCATCCCTCACCATTCGGCGGCTTTCACCATTAACCCGTGCGGTGTCATCCC
>JAHZMV010005319.1:0-31605 GCA_027743765.1 Coecobrya sp. COE2 | reverse complement strand
TTTTAAGTTAATTCAAATTTTAGTATACCTTGAAGCTACATTTTTTTAGTAAATGCCTAAAGTTATTCATTGTATGGTGAATAACCCTGTATTTATGTCTTTGTTCCAGGTGCTGGCTACTCGTAATCATATCGTCGGGAGAAAAAATACCACATTCAACATTTTCATTTCCCTTGTAGGTTGTACAGCTAACGAAAAAGTTTTATTTTTGCATATTATGTTAGGATGTCAATGTCATGCTAATATGCGGTCTTCATGAGTTGTATGCTACAATATTAAGACGTGGTTTTTTTGCCACTTGGGCCCCAATCATAATCATAAACACTTTAATACTATGACATATATCTCGCATGGTTCTATATTTCGGCCCATCAACCTTTGGTAGATCAACTCTGCTTGTCTGGAGTTTTTCTTTCAAGTAGGAAATTTCTCTTTATTTAAATGAGCACAAATTTACTGGTACACCTAGCTAAGGTACTACATTTCATGCATCCGCTTAATGAATATTTTTTGTAGTAAGTTTAAAATGATGGCTTATGATGCATGAACAATGATCAAGAGCAATGGCTTCTAGTTTTTTGGCCAAGTAAAGCCTTCTCGCTGATTTTACTCGCCTGTCGCCATATCGGACGGTATATCCTGAGGAGTGGAGAACAGAGTTTTCTTTGTTGTTGCTGTAAAGAAAGATGTAAAGATACGTGTATAGGTGGGCATCGTGCTTTGTGATACGAAATGATAATGAATATTATGGAATATGTGAAGATGATGATGGATGTTTGTTCCTTAACTTTGCAATAAATATTAAGGACATGGAATATTAGTACGGTGAGAGCCGAGAGAGAGAGAGAACGGAATCTTGGCCCTGATAATAAGATTTTGTATTGGAATTTATAATAATCTTCCGTTTAGTTATTTTTTTATAATTTGATACTATAAAAAATAGTAGAGGTACCTTTGCATTTGAAACGGTAGGCTTGTGTCTGTAATTTTTCGATTAATTTTAAACTTTTTTTATCTTTTGACGAAAAACGTGTATTTTTCAATGCTATTTTTAAACCTTTGTGACTATGTGGAAGAGAAAATGTCAGCTACAAAAAAAGATAGCCCGAACGAAAATACTCCGTTTCTTCCCACAACGATAGTGCGTTATGAAATCTCACCGAGAAAGCCCGGTTATCCATGGATGGAAGTGAGTTTCAAACCGACAGTTAAAATTTATATTGAAATTCTTACTTGTAGGCTGATGGCGCATCTTTTGATAAAAATCAAAAAGCGATTATCGATAGTGATGGAATAAATAAATATGTTAAAACATGCTTGAAATATTGTTTGTTAATAGTTGTACGGTGCCTTGGTGGCTGCCACTTCCTTTCTCTGTTGTGGAATCGTGCAATCTTATACGTCCGGTGCCATTTACTCTCTCCAGACGGATGTTGAATCTCACATTACGCTTAGTCATAGCGATATCTCATATATTGGTACATACATTAATTTATAAGGATTTATTGATAAGCCCTAAAATTGCCTATTTTTGAAAAAAATACCTTACCTTACTTTTTACCTTATCATTTTTTAGCCTCGTCTCCACCACTTGCAGCCCTTGTAGGAACATTACTGGTAGGACCCATGATGGATAAATTAGGTCGGAAAAAGACACTCACGTTGCTTGCTGTTCCATTTATAATCGGTTGGCTGACCATCGGATTTGCAGTCAACTTTACGATGATAATCATTGGCAGACTTGTTACTGGATTGGGATTTGGAATGGCTAGAGCCTGTGCTCCAGTTTACGTAAGTAACTCTATAAAATGCAAAACTAAAAATAAATATGCTGGAGATTTGTAGTAAAATGTATAATATCGAATTTGTTTGTATTTTCAAGGTGACTGAAACTGCTCGCCCACAACATCGTGGAAAGCTTGGATACCTGCCCCCAATAATGTCAGCCACTGGTGTCCTAATTGGCTGCTTGCTTGGATCTTATTTTAACTGGAAGACAATGGCAATTATCATGGCTTTCTTTCCTGCAGCTTTGCTCTTGATGTCTCTTTTCCTGCCTGAAACACCAAACTGGCTAGTTAGTCAGAATCAGGAGGACCAAGCCCTCCAAGCTTTGAAGAAACTCCGTTATCGACGGGGCAACCAGAATGATGATGAACTTCGTTTGTACAAAGAGATCGAGGAAATTCGAGAATCAATTCAATCCAATTCCATAACTGCAGCGGAATATGATCACAAGTGTGAACGAAAGGGCATTTTTCAATTAATCCAGCAACCTTGGGTTCGTCGCCCAGCGGTTATTGTTTTTCTTCTCATGGTCTGCCAGCAGTTCTCCGGAGTAAGCGCTATAATCTTCTTTATGAAGATCATCTTGGATCATGGAGCAGCATCTCTACAACCTTCCACGTCCAGTACTGAAGGTCAACCTCGACCACCACCTCTGCATGATCATGACTTACGACCAACCATCGTTGGAATCGTCCACATAGTGGCATTTTTCTTTACATTACCATTAGTGGATCGGTTTGGGAGAAGAATTCTACTTATGGTGTCTGGTGTATCCATGGCCATTTCTCATTTAGGACTCGCTATCTACTTCTCCCAACTTAGTGGATCTGTCACACATAACGCCACTTTATTAGCTGCCGCCCCAAATACGCAACCCATGGATATCACCGTAAGAAGAGACCTGTCTCACAGCTTAGACGAACCAGTTAATAATTTAACAGGTGCTGTAGTAATTGCACCGCTATTGACTTCGCCAGATTCAGTTTCAAGTGTTCATACTTGGCTTCCTCTATTATGCTTATGCGCTTATATAGCTTCCTTTTCCCTCGCCAGTCCAGTTCCCTTCATTCTCATGAGTGAAATGTTCAGTACTAAGATTAGAGCGTCCCTTAGTTCCGCAGCAACGCTCATTTGTGCCCTCGCGTCTTTCTTGGTCGTTTTCCTCTTTCCCTATCTTATGTACGGCATAAGTCCTGTCTTTGCGTTTGCACTTTTTGCCATATTTTCTTTACAAACGACGTTGATTGGTTATGTCATCCCAGAAACGAAAGGAAAGAGTTTGGCCCAGATTGAGAATTTGTTCAAAGGGCCGAGGGATTTCAGAGGGAAAGTAACGGCTACTATTGAAGTCCCAGAGTGTGCCATACTCGACGTGGCTGTGGCAGAGGAAACCCAAAAACAGATTGGTAGAAAGTATTAAAGTGATTGCAAACACCAGTCCGTCACTTGAACGCAAGTCAATCATCAACAATAATGCTACTACTGGGATTGCGAAAAATATTAAAAGCAAAAAGACATAAAGTACAAAGTTTGCAAGCAACTTTTTTGTATAATTCTCAATAAAAAAAGTTTCGGAACTAGTAGTAATAGTCAAGTAGTTAGTAAGTCAGTAGTATTAAAAGGAAAAATAAAATAAACTAATAAGTCGATGAGGGAAACCTCACTATTAGTTTATATAACTAAAGAAAGTTTGCAAACTTTTCCCAGTGATTTGAATGCCTACACGTTGAATCTCACAAGTCAAGTGGGAAAAGACATATAACAACAGACGAAATAATCCGCTTGTGGGTGGATGAAGCGCTGTTGTGTGGTGTGTAAATGATAGATTTCTGTAGAAAATAACTTTTTACTAACATAAGTTGTATTAAATCTTGTCGCTTCCCGTTGAATTTTACCTATTGTATGTAACAGAATTTCAACTTTTTTTAGGAATAACAAGTAGTTTGTAATATTGTAAGTAGGGTTTTAAAACTTAATATAATGTTCCCACTAATATGCTCTGTAGAAACAGTTGTGTATACTTTTTAAACTTTTTGTACAAACGTAGCTTTTAGGTTTTAATGAAATGGAAAAATATTCTTAAAAATTTTAAAAATCGATAATTTTAACATATTGAAAAATAATTACTTTTTTACACACATGTATTTTTGAATTTATATATTATACTTCATACTTCCTATATCCCGGTAATCGTGCACATAATGAACCTTATGCAATATTTTTGTAACATTTGTAACCATTTTGTACGTTTTCTTATATACTATTTAAAATTAAATTAAAAAATTGTATTGGTAACGTGATCTACTCGTGAGTGATGATTAACATGTAATGTAAATGTTTGGTAATGTGTGTAAGCCTCTGGAAGATTACAAAGAGAAGTATTGCTATGTATTATAATGCCCGGTCATGAAATCAATAAAGTACAAAACTGTAAAAAGCGAAAGGATTAATTTTTATGATTTCCGTTATTTATGGTTGAGAGGGGTTGGAAAAAGGTTTTACTTGATATTACGGCTATCGATCCAAATCTACCCGATGCAATGCTTGAAGTACCATGCTTCTTTTCGGTGGAATAAACCTGACATAATATCTACATCCACTCCAGCAACGTGTCCAGCTAGTCCAGTAAACGAAATTTTACTTTCTCTCCAGCAAATGACCTACCATCCTTCCAGTAACCATCTAAAATTATTTTGCGAAAATTATGTTGCCATGTCTGTACACGACAGATTCAAGCAACAATATAGAACCTATGTAATAGATTATAGATCAATAGATTCATTGAGGCCAACACCAGCCGTTACTCTGAGAACCTCTAACTGACTGAAACCCTTTACTTTGTTTTGTTCCGATGTATAAATAGCAAGCAAAGAGTACACGTTAAAGTGGCAAGTGGTGACATTGTGGTTTATGTCTAATTGTTAGTGTTTATTGATATCAGCAGTTTGAGAAATTACACATTGATAAGGTCAATGATGGTTGTTTAACCAAAAATTTGTTCAAGAACCTTTGGCACTATAGGGCTCACTAACACGCTTAAATTCTTCCAGGTTTAAAATCCAAAGATTTTTTATTAAAAGCGTTAAACGCACAGTGAATTTTTTTTACCTTTTGCTATATAGTAATTTGTTAACTAAATGTTAGATGCAAATGTTTTCAGCATTGTCAACATACAGTTCTGAGTAATTGATTACCTAAAACCATAGTTTTGGATTTGGTTGCTGAAGCATCTGTGCCTGTATCACTGTTGCTGCTTGCTGGAACGACGGTTGTTGGTGGCCGAGATCAGTCCGCCCTTGTTTTCTTCTATCCATTTCATCACATGTTTTTGGACATCACGGTAAAAAGGAGTCACGTTGTTTGCGGCTAAAGTTGATTGCTAAATATTTGCTGGAAAACTAAATATTCTGTTCTGGTCGGCACACCAGTTACTTGTGTGATAAGATAATTGTCCAGTTTGAGGTCTGTGCGGGAAAGAAAATTTAATCGGGTGGAAATTATTCAGCTAGCGTAAGTTTTACAAATATTCTGCTTAAATGAACATTATTGGTTGCAAATCTTTCTGTACATATTTTAGTCGGTATTTCCAGAAAGGAATCCGTGTTAAAAGATAACTGTTGTAAGGAATTCATCTATATAATTAGGAATTGCAGTGTGAACTTAAATAACTATGTATGTTTATCTTGTTTAAATGTTTATTGTTGATGGCTCAGTTAAGCACTCTTTGACGAAGGATTATTGAATAGTTTTTAATTTAAAGGTGCATTGTCATTGTATTTTTCAGTTGAATCATGGGAAACTCCCTTAACAAAGGGGCTAAAGTCCAGTCATCAAAGAAGTCGGAAGGGCCTCAACCAAGTGTGAAGGATGCTAACAAGCGGGTCGAAAAACGTGCTCATGATCCTGGTGAAGGAATTCGGTCAATGAAGACCAGCAGTGTTTTCCGGGCCCTCAATTTCGAACTGTATGCCAGACCTGTAAGTGCACATATAACTATTTTAGCGTAAAGATTTATATTTCATTTTGCAAAAGGAGTTACCTTTAGAGCGGTTGAAAATAAGTTTTAATTTATTTTGCAGAATAAACCAACCATGATAATTGGTGGCGTTGCGATAATTTTCTGTGCAGGATACATTGCTTATATGAACTTGTCATATGACCGGAGTCAATACTACACTGCTGAGACTGAAGACGGTACCCTGATTCTCCGACCTAAGAAGTCACGTTGGGAATCCTGATCTATTTCCTTTAAGTTATTGTGTAAAATCAATCATGTATTGAAATCCTTTTTTGTACCATTACTTTGTATGTACTTGTTAATAATGAAAAACGTGGTATCTCATAGTAATCTAGTTAAACTGAAGTACGTAATATATAAACTTTATTAATCAGAGGTTTCCTAGTTGCTGTGCTGCTATTTTTAGAATGAAATAAATAAAAGGTGTGTATTCTATAACTTTCTATCTCCCGAAATTACTTACAAGTTATTTGGTGTTGTAGTGTCACGGAGTAAAAATAAACCCATAAAATAAGTTTTAAAAATATTTGTTACTGTACATCTTATCTAATAGAAGGTTATATGGTAAAGTCTGTTACTCATTATGTTCATTATTATCATTTTCTCATAAGACATAATATTCTTCACCAGATAAGGCAATATGGTCTGCAATAGAATTCTAGGGTCTTTCGAGCAGGAGGACTAAACAGTGGATTAGGGCTAACAGCATCACACCTAATTTTACTTCAAAATCCTCATTTTAGTTTTTACGTTGACTTTGTTTCATTTTCAGTACCTTCTCCACCATTCCTGATCTCTCTCCATTTCACCGAGTCAGAGACAAACTATCTGTTTACTCTAACGCTAAGTACACACGTAGAGGTCATGCTGTAAAATGATTGTCATAAAATGTTAAATTATTCTACCCCTCCTTCCCTCTCATCATCCGCTTTGTAATTCTACCTTTGAGCATTATTCCACGCGTTTCTCGTCTGATAAAAAATAAGCTCAGCGGTGATGCTTAGATGGAGAAGTGGATAAGGCTCGTACTGCTACGTGTAGTAAAAGTTGCAAATGATTTTATGGAAATTAACGCAATGTCCGTTTTGCCTGCTGAAATCCCCTTTGGAAGTGTAAACATGGATATCATTTTGAAAAGGAATCTCTGCAAGCTGGAAAGAATCACGTAGGAACAAGGGACAAAAAGCTAAAAAAAATATAAAGAGTAGGAGTCCCTTTATGTTCTATTTATTTATGTGATGGTGATGACCATGGCTATCATTATCACGGCAATCCTTGATGATACAGTGATATATACGAAGGCACAGTCCGGTAGTAAACACCATTTACTGGCGAAAATCATATAAAAAACCAAGAGGGCTCTTGAGTTGATGGTCGCAATGATGTTAGCGATGATGCAGACATTATTTTTGTCCTCTTCGCCTCATCCTTCTGGCTAGACCTAGAGGAGACTTGGAGTTTGGCTTGGTGTGCATTCCTATCCAATTTCCAGAAATTGTTTTTTTTTGCGACAAGCCAAGCTTACTTCTCCAACATGAACAGATACAACGTTTCAGATGAACCCAGTCGTGAACTCTCCCTATAACGTCTCCCCAATGCAATCAAAGTCATATATTATGGACAGAATCATACTTGAAAACGATTAAAATTGTCTAAATAAATAAACATTTTTTGGTTGTCTGAATTAGGTAATTAATCATTGCAAAGCAGTTTTCAGTTTCCAAGCTTAAAGTCTTATATCGATAAGGGCGTCACCGTAGGTACATATGAGCTCTGGGTTGTGACATTGTCTAGAAGTGACGTACTTGAAGAGTTCGTAGTAGTGAGATCCCATTACAAACACGAGACAAGAAAATGCCCAAGTTTGGTTGGAAATGTGTGGAATTCCACTTCACACTACCGTCAACCAATGTACACTTTCCAAAAAAATGAGGAAAACATTTTGTCCACCACCACGAAGCCATTCTCTGTTGTCGTCGTATCGTAATACTGTTCTTGTGGGAATTCCACCTTGCCACCTGCTACCAGTTACGAGCAGTGAGTGCACATGGTGAAGGATCAAACTTGCCAAGAAAAATGCCAGGAGAAGCTGGAGAGAAAGAAGTATGCACTGTCTTCTATCTTCCGACAGATCCAAGTTCCAACTCTCTCATGGAAACAACTACAAGAGTACATCCATAACAACACGCAAAATGGCTGATGTGGTGTCTGGTGTTACAGTGGTTATAATAATAATAAAAGTAATCACAACGACTTTCTACTTTTACTCCCAACTACTACTTCAAACGTCCGGTCTTTTACTGCTCACATTTCGCAATCACTATCTATCCTACACACTTTGCTTTGTTAGTTATTGTATGGCAGCATGCATGGCCTAGAATTTTGTGCAATAAACGTAACAATAAATCCAACCTACAAGCAAAAGCTTATGCAACACCACCATTTTGACCAATTCTTATCGTCATCATAAATATGGATGGAAAAACACACATACCTACACAAAGACAAGCTCTAGAGCTAGCGCGTCAAGTCAGCAGAATAGTAACCATTGTTGACGTTAAATGCTAAATTTTTCGACATCATTAGTTTTTAAACAGGAACCTGCCTTGTTTGAAGTTGTTGTCCTTGTCGGTATGGTAATAATAAATAAAACACATAATACTAAAGTAAGGTTATCTTTGACCAGTAGTAGTCACCCATCTAAAATGGCATCCATCCTTGTTAAATGTTATCACAGCGACCAAAATGTTATCGCCCTTGTGCATGCATACGATTTCCATTTTAAAACCCTTTTCCTGGACACTAGACATAATTCAAGAATGGATTGCAAATGATATGATAATATGAATCCGCAATGCGTATCTAAAAAATCTACTTTTGGGGCAAGATGCAACAAATAAAAAATATAACTTGTTAAATTGAATACAGTCTCAAGTAGTTCTGTTAGTTATTATTAGCTAGTGCCGTTTCACTTATTGTTTATCACCGTGTGGCAGTGGTTGACAGGAAAATGCCAGAAACACTATTGAATTCTTGCGTATTTACCTAGTTCTCAAACTGTCACGTCTACCACAAACAGCAAAACAAGCAGAAACACAACATGCTATATAGACACACAAATAAGCCTATTTTCTTCTAAACTCTTTATTATTTTGCACCTGGCAGCCCCACCATGGTTCATCCAATGCTCTTATTGTCTCAAGTTGTATTATTTGCCACAGCGTTACGTACGTCATATTACACGAAAACGCCTGCATTATTACACCTGTCTCTTTTTCTTTTAGTGCGAATCCAGAAACGTGCAGCGAAGAAACGGTTCTTCTTCACGCATCCACGCTTCATGCTTGCGTGGCTGCCTATTTTCATCAAACTCGCTCATTCATTCAATACCACCACCACACCGTCACCAAAGTGCTTAAAAACCTAACTAAACCCAACAATAGGAACTTTTGTCCAACCTAATTGTGAAAATAAACGAGAAAATAGTACTTTTTAACCATTAAACCAGCGTTTGCTTCCGGCCATACTGTTGTTTTATTTTTCGTACTTGTTGCCATCTGCTGCTTGTCATTTTTTTTTTTTGATGCTGCAATGTTCAATCCATCGATTTAGTGATAAACGTGATGAATATAAATACACAATAAATAAAATAGACTGAAATGACTTTTACCACCAACCAATTTTTTGTAAATTTCTTAAAAGTTTGTATACGCTTTAATTTAATTCCCGGTGACGCTTACTCTCTCACGGTGTAAAGTTATTTATTTCAAATCATCCTTTGTTAGCATTCCTTGTATCTTTTTTCTTTGTGTCCGGTAGCTGTTGTTCGTCAAAAGAAGATTTCATGGCGTTTTGCACACCCGACCTAGCTTTGTTTGGCATCCTTGGGAAAAACTAATAGGTTGTCCTAGCCAGAATAAGCGTTGCAACCTTAATTTCAGCTAATTTTCAGCTTTAATACTTTCAAAACATTTATCTAAAATGCAAATAAAAGGGAATGACTTAAAATAAACAGGGGAAAAAGGGACAAAATTAGAAGAAAAAATGTAAAAAAAGAGTAGTAAACCAGTAGTAGCATTCTCATCGCTGTATTTTATCCCTTCATTATATTGTTTTACAGAGCAGAGCATAGAAAAAGAGGGATTTTGTTTGCGCTGATTCCTGCTTTTGTGATGCAACTAATCTAACTGTCTCCTTTTTTGTGTCTTGTTGGCCATGTTGACTTAACTTGACACCCTTCTTCTGTCCCTATTATTTCTCATGAAAATTCTCATCATGAATCATGACAATGACAAAATTACACAATGTCACTACATAAAACACATTACGTTAATATGATATTATGATTGTATATTACACGCACTTTGTAAGTATAGTAGTCTGTCTCCTTCCTCTACATTTGCCATTTATTTGCACTATTATATGCATAAACCACTCACTGTCAAAAGGATGAGATAATGAATTACGATTAGTGAGGAGCTTGAGGCGACGGTGACTTGCTTCTCTTTTAATTTTTTTTTCAGCACAGAAACATAACCGGGTAGTAAGTAGTATCACAGTTGGCATTAGAGCACAAGCAAGGCTCTACTTGTTAGTCAGACTTTTTCAAAAATTTAGCAAAATATAATAATAATATGTGGCTGAGAGCGACTGTCTAATTTGCTTTGCAATTTAATGGGAATAATTTTAAAGCTAGAGAGAGATAAAATTGTACACTTCTCTTATTACACATCTCTCGATCCCTGCTTGTTGTTAGCCTCTTTGAAAAAAAAGTCTAAAATAAAAAAAGGACACAACCTTGGAGGCTCGTTATCAAGATATAAATATATAAAACTATTTGCCTTGGGACTAACTAAAGTTTCTGTGAAAATTTGTTTCCTTGAATTTATATCAATGGTTTTATTGCTCCCATCTCTTTAAATCTCTGCTCAAAAAACTGGAGTGTAAGTCGTTATCAGCCTTCTTGTTTCTTCATGTCACATAATTTTCTCCGTTTTCTTTCTCTCGCCTCATCTTGTATTACGAGCAGAAGGCCACCGTTATACAATCCCAAATCTTCTGTTGGAGGTCACCCGGAATAAAAAGGGGTGAAACGAGATAGTGAAGCCATATTGGCGTTGTCGTTGATGATAATGAGGAGAATGAGGACGGACGGCTAGGATGATAGGAGCAACTTCCGAATTGCTGACCGTGTTTTCGTGGTAAAATAGTGTGAATTTCCTCATGAGAGCATTTTCGCCGTTTTCTTAGCTGCTATCATTCTCGTTGAGAACCTCTTATTATTGACTCCTTGCCAAGAAACAAGCAGCGAAAAAAGCTTGTTATTGTTGCTGTTGTTTGGGGGGAACGGGGGGAAAATTGGCTTTTCATTTGACTCACGCAAACGGACAGATGGATAAAGAGTGTGGGGGAAAAATAAGGAGAGAGAGAGAAAGCACATAAAAATAAAAGAATAATGCAGTCAAAAAGTGTACTTCCAGAAGTGTACGCACAAACCCTGACGTAGAAAAGAAGACGGGAAAAGAAAGTAAAAAAATAAAGTTTCTTCTCTTTCTTGGAATGTCGATGGGAACGAGTTGTACGATGGTAAAAAAAAGTAAATAAAAAATGATAGCGCTACTAGTTACCACCGCGAAAAACACCGCATACAACAGGAACGACTCCATCATCGTCAAGTTTCCTACTTTTCTTAGTTTTCGGGTGTGACATGAATTGAATGTGATGTTGTTGTTCAAAGTTTTCCTTGTAGCACAATGAAGTGATTCACTTAAACAGTTTATGCGATGGTGTGCTGAAACAGATTTTTATATATACGTACATTTTTCTAAGAGGATTCCAACTCCAAAAGTTAACAAGTTGATCGTGGCAGGAGAGCAGCAGAGACAGAGTTCTTTTGCCATTTTTATCTATTTTCTTTCCCAAGATTTTTTTTTCTGAAAAAAATAAGGAAAAAATGGATTCTAGACGATGTTCGGCCGCGCTAGGTTTCACGTTGCTGATTAGCTGTGTGATCGGAATCGTGATACTCATTCACAACAGTGGATCGTCAAGAAGATCCTCAGAATTGTCCACTTCATCATCCACAATGCAGCATAATCACAATCATCAGCAGAGGGCTTCTTCAACAACGACAATTGTTGGAGGAAAGGCTGTTGGTGGTGGTGATGATCATTTCGTTACATCGCCAAAGGTAAAGCTACTTGAAACGGTAATCGGATCAGGGAAAATGAAAGAGGAGAGTAGTGTAGGAAAAAAACGTGAAATTGAGACGGCGTATCTTCCTGTCGACTCTTTCACAGTTTTAATTTGTCTTTGTCAGAGTAGATCAATCACAGAGAATCTTTTACAGTGGCTACTTAACCGTTGTCCCTGGAAGATATTTTACGGAGGCGACATTTTGTATGCTTTTTTTCCTAATCCGCTTATAAAGTTTCTTTCCACTTGTGTGTGCTCCATTACTGCTTACACTTGTATTAAAATCGCCTCATGTTTTCAGTTGACTTTTTCATCTTTTCCAGGACGGCTTTGCCAACGATCCCAACTACCGAAGTTCGCAGCCAACAATGCAAGAAGTGAACGATCTCGCAGATGAGCTTCACCGTTTGTTGTCCTCAAAATCAAAGCACGTTCTTGGAAAAGGAAATCCTATCAATACCGGTACGGTAACATCGGTAAAGAAGACTAATGGAAGTTTAACGTCATCATCAGCAACAAGTTCAGTGAAAGCTAGTATCACTGCTGTCAATTATAGCAACGTCCCCAAAAAGAGTTCTTTTGGTGTTCCACCCGGTGCAGTGGGTTCAATGACTTCAGTACCGGCATCACCAACGCCAGTGGCAACATCCACTCCCACAAATTCCTCGTTGCCCCGCAGAAATCACACTCTAACGTCGTCGTCCGTTAACAGACAAGAAACGCGACTGAGTCAGCAGCAGAAGCAAAATTTACAGCATAATCACCATAATCATAATCAGAAACCGTATCCGGGTCACCAGAGTGCACCGTCGTTTCCACCATTGCTACCTACTCCTGTAACGACTCAAATGATGGTGGACAGTGCAGAAAGAGGAGCATTAGCACCACACCAAAATCGGGGTAGAGGAGGCAGTGGTAGTGGAAGCTTAGCTCACAATGATTTGTACACGACGTCTTGGCACCCATCCATGGTCTCACCAGCAGGAGGCGGCATGGTAGCACCAAACCATTCACATCACCATCATCATCTTCGCAATCATCCTCAGTCTCATCGTCCTCATAGTCATAATAATAATCCACAACCACCTCGATCATCGTCACCAGCCAAAATAAACAAAACCGGAAAGGGCGCAGGGTTGCCATTAAACCAAAACCAGAATGGAGTCCCCAATTCCAAACAGTATCAGTACAACCATTACCGACACGACCACGAAAAGGAGGAGATGGAGCAGTACGAAGATGGTGACTTTGTCGAGGTTGATGATGATGATGAAGATGATGTATCTCGTAATCTGGACAACCTGAAAAAGGAGGAGGAATGGGACGACGACAACGACGTTGTTGATGATAATGAGGAAGAAGAAGAAGACGAAGAGGAGGAGGATGAGGTAGATGACGGTGCCAATCCAGGATTTCTCTTGGAGCCAAAAAATTTAGCTGCTGATTTGGAGACACTCTTTTCCCTAGCAAATCATTTGTATACTTCACCGGCATCTTTACTATCGGCCTTCTCTGCTCAAGCCAAACCCAATTCTACAAAGAAAACTGACAACCCAATTTCTGGATTTCCAGCGGCATTCCAAGGATTTCTTAAAGTAAGCCTTTACATTCATTGCATTAACTTCAAGATGATCTAGATGATGATACTCATGTTGACGTTAAGCAGTGGAAAAGCGATCGAACGAGAAAAAGAACATGACAGAAAAAATAAGGTGAATTATTCTCATGTTGATCATGTTGACGATGATGGCGTTGTTGAAGCGAATTGAATGGACACAGCGAGAAAAAGAAATTGGCCGATATAATAAATATTTTTCACCGTATCTATTCCATTTAGTGGAGCATGGCATAAGCCATTCATTTTACAAGGGAGGGAGAGAGAAAATGAGAGAATTCACGGTACAAGTAGATATTTTGCTATAAAATGAAATGGATTGGCTGGACTCCAGCAGATGATAAAAAGGAAAGAGGCGAGAAATGAGAGTAACGGGAAAATGCTGCTCCTTTCTCTGGTTTGGATTTCTTCGGTAAACAGTCCAGTAAGCTATGAGAGTACTAGGCTGGTTGATGTGCAACTGAGTGTGAATAAGTGCAACTTTTCACCAGCCCTACTTACTTGCTCATACAACAACCACCAGAAAAAGCAGAAGAGAACCAGATCTCTGCGACCAGAATCCATAGTTCATGTTGATGATGACGGTGCTTCTGCTGCAGCAACTACCATTTTTGCAGTAGTACCGATGATTTTGGCTGAAGAGAAAATGATTAAAAACAATTCTCTTTTGTTTTACTACTTCATGCGCCTTCATTCTACCTCTCTCTCATTCTCTTTTTTTGTAGCCATCTCCTCTATATTATCCGGGAAAAATTAATAGAGACGCTATTTCTCCCTCATTGCTCGTTTGAACACATACACATTAAATGGGTTTCTAGTACTCTATTATACTTAAATCAAACCGGAGCAATGACATTTTCTCACAGCGGAACCCCTCAAATTGCTTCGACCAAGTACAGAGTCAGCTAATTTCACTCTGAAAATTTCCTCAAATTCCGGATTGCTCCCACTGTCCTTTCGTAGTGTAGGCATTCATTCCTCTCGAGTTGGATTGGATGATGATGAGAGCTTCGAGTTCTTTGCTCTTATCCTCACTCGCCATCATCACCGCACCACCATCATCAGGGTTGGCATTCACCACTCTTTGTAATAATGTGCAGTGCAGACATACATATGCATGGTGATGGTGGTACTGGTGTTTAATTACTCGAAATAATTAGAGAACAGTACTAGTCCAATAGATAATAATTATCGGCCATTCACATCCTAAGCAAGTATGACACAAGTACCAATATAACATGTAGGATTATTTCTGTTGTGTACAGTTGGCAGTACGAAAAGGTCTTTCTGCCATTGTTCAAACTTTTTTTATTATGATCCTACTGACTGAAAAATTTTACATCCTTCAAGCGCATAGACAGACAAAATAAGAAGGCAGTTGGATATTATTATGAATATAAGATGCAGATAGAATATCATTATCATTTTAATGGGATCATTTCCCGGATACATTTTCCGCAGCAGAGCAGAGTGTTTTTTTGGCAAAATGTAATTATGGTCGCTGTTGGGGTAATGAGATACATATTGAAAGACATTTTGCGATGGAAACATTATCTTTTGAACATTTATTTTTTCTTGTTCACTCATGTACAGGTTGTAAATGAAACAATCCGACGGGGCAATAACAGCAAACTGTTGGTGGATCTGAATGAGATGTATCAAGGACGGGAAGCGAGAATGAGTAGTGATTCCAACAACAAACTTAAGAACAAAAGCAACAATAGCAGCAGCAGTCAGAACCAGACGAGCAGTCTAACAAAAGCAGCATCTTCCGTATCGGACGTGATGAAAAATGAAGAAAATGATAAACAGGAGAGCCCGTATGAAAAGAGTCTCACCGCATTCGTCTTCATGTCGTTCGGAGTGTTTCTACTCAATCAAATTCACAGTTTCGTACAAAAAACGGCAGACGAGCACTTGAAGCATCATAATTTTTTGAGTAATGACACCATGGTCAGTGAAGGGAGAGCGCTACCCTGGGAGGAGATTGGGCCATTTACATGGTATTCGCCACGGAGTAAAATGATGTTGACAGCGGAATCTTCCTCCCTGGACGTTCTTTTCCAACCTCCTGTAGCTCTCAACAAGTCGTCCACCTTATCAGAAAATGCTTCAAATTCTGTTTCCGGTAGAAGTAATGACCACCCGACGGTGGGTACAGGGAATTCAATATTTGGGGAGGATCATTTGAACAACATGTTCCGGGCAATGCTCAACATAGGAAATGCCTATACAAAAGACTCCCCCGCGTTGGAGTGTATATGGTCGTTGTACTGTCAGGATTTAGACCAAACGGCACACAAGCAGGGACTCTACGGAGTAGCAGCTAGGATCAATAGGTGAGAGCAACAATTCTTTTACAGGCGAAAAAGAAAGGTTTCTTCTCTTTTTGGCCCGGTTTCTCTAAAACTCCGTCACTCAGTCTTCATTATGGCAAGCTCGTTTCCACCTCGTCGCTTCCCAGCAAATAGTACAAGTAGCAGCAACAACAAAGTCATTACGCTTATTAGTTGTAGTTGCACATATACAGCATCAACACCAGCAATGCAACTTTTCTTTATTCTCTTTTTCCCCACTCTCTATTTCAGTACAGCTTATGTCTACAGAGATTCTACTTCTTCTCTTTATTCTCTTGGTAATTATGCACGTGCACTCCACCTAACAAATAGGATCCACGGTGGAAGAGTAATAATAATTGAAGCGCAAATACTATAACACTCAACTCATTTAGCTCACAAGAAGAATAGGGAAAGGCATAAAGAATGAGAGAAGGAGGTGGTGACGACGACGGTAGTGGCTTCTTGGAGTACATGCTAAGTTACTGGTACACTTTTGTGTATGCTGGAGAAAGGAGAAACGTGGGGTGCACTAATTACACAACCTGTGTGTCCGTGAGTGCCACTAGCACGACCACCACCTGAGATGATGACGGCGATAATGCTGATGAGGTTGAAGGTTTTTCTTCTCTCTCTCTCTCTCCTGCCTCGTGTGGTGGAAGGTTTTACGCTCACACGTGCTAATAATGTGCGACTAATGAAAACTCTTAACAAAGGAACCTTACAGTTATGTATCAAGTATTAAGCGGACAGGTAGCTGTTACTAAATGTGCTTTTCCCACAATCAGTAAAGCAGCAGCAATACCAGTTATATGTCATCCTTCTTCTTTCCTCACTTTTGAAATTTCAACTTTCTCGGCTCGATTAAAAGAAAGTAGTACAAGTTTTGCTCACATATTGCCTACACCTTTCCACCTTCCATGGTAATTTCATATGCATTACTGTCATCGTAAACATTAGTAGGTAACCTTGACAAACGAAATGTACATACGTGCTGATGTCTACTTTTATCGCCGAAAGCTACTGATTGCCTGCTACTGGCTGATAATTTTGAAACTTTAAAAAAAGTTTAAGATGGGGCTGTCCTCAAGTCGTGGACAACTTTGTATACTGTTCTAGGTTGCAGTTTTTGAAAGATTTTGCGTACATATTTTGTGGACTCTGTAGACTCATACCATTTTTCTCATCGTCAATTATGAATGGTCATCTAGCCTACTCTGTGTATTTAACTAGTTAACAGAACGAGATGCGTAAAAAGTTTGTGAACGCAGATTGAGTAAAATTATCACGGTAAATTACTAATTCAGGAGTGGCAGTGGCGGAGTTTCTTGTATAAAACTGAGAAGCAGAATGACTACGATGTAGCTGGTGGTGATGATGAAAAGTGTATGGTAACACGCGGGAAGAAATTTTAAGCATGAATCATTACATTTTTAAATAAGAAACTCAAGCTTATTGCCGAGTCGAGAAAATGAAACACGAAACTGGCAGCGTTAGGAAAAGGTTAGATGGGAGTAAGTGAGGTGAAAGCTACTCTCCTTTTTAAAATGTCTACCAGCCAGGATCATTTCTTTCTTGCTAGACGGAGGTCTAGTCTGTTAGCTCTTGCATGAAAGAAATCCTATTTTTCCCGAGACCTTGAGTAGTGGTATTCTCGTCTTCTCAGTTTCGCACTATCAGATTGCTTTGTTGTGTGTCTTGTTGGCTTAACTCTTCCCTGACATTGGCATCTACCATGCAAATGCATACCAGTTTCTTTCTTTACACTTTTCTAGATTCCATTCAAATTTTAAATGAGGACAGTAGTGGAAAAGTTTGCGGCTCTTTTTTATTTCTTCTTTCTTCGTGCACACTTTCGTGTATCGTGTACTCTTGCCGTAAATTTGTTGTCAAGAATATGAAAAGAGTTTTCCGTATCGTCTTCTACTGCTTGAGAAAGAGAGAGTCTAACTGTGAGAAAAAAAGTTGGTATTATGGTGATGACGAGAAAAGAAGACGGTGAAGGAGAAAGCAGTTAATGCCAAAAATATTTTGATGATGAGACGAGTAAAAGGGTTCTCTTGCCCTTTCAACCTTATCGGTTAAAAGTGTGTGAGGAGACTAGAGAAAGAGTGTCAGATTTAGCAAAGTTGCCTGGTACAGATTTTCTGGTGCTGCTGTTGATGATGGGACGTGAATGAGGATGATGATGTGAAACGGGATTTTTATGATAGAGTATTTAATGTGTACAAACAACAACTAACGCAGCAATGCCGCATTGCAATCTGCATCGCCATCATCTACAGTAGTTGTAGTAGTAGTATCTCTAGAATTTCCTTTTAAAATATGGCAGGGTACACACAAACTAGAAACAAACATATTATTAACGAAGTAGTGTGTGAAGAATGAGGAGGGAAACTGTGTGTAAATACGAGGAAGGAAAGAGGAACTAGGTAAAGTTTCAAATGAACTTGAAGAGCTAAATTTGTTTTCATATGAAATGCTTGGTTGCTTTCTCCCGAGGAAAAAAATACTGAGCAGTGATGAGCATTTCTTTTCATGTAGTTACCTAGTTGGTTGTAGGGTGTTGCACAGCAACACCACTCAAAAGACAGGAATGGCATGATAATAAGCAAAGTGTAAAATGTGGTATCTTGATCATCATCATCACCGCCAACATTCTACAGTAAAGGGTAGTAGCGTAGCGCTAGAATGATTTGGACAAGAAGAAACTGCATTTTAAATTTCACGTACGAGAAATTTTCCCTGAAAGATTTTCTAATTGTTAGTATGCGCATTTAATTGTAGGTTTCCCCATATTATGCCCATCATCAACAATAACCATTATTCCGGCTGATATTAAAAACATTTTGTGGGCTCACTGACAGGAAAACTACTTGAGTGGTAAAGTACACACTCGTAGATTTTTTCTTAGAGCTCTCCTGTTGGACGTCAGGATTCACACACAAACGCACGCATAAAAGTTGTGGGGTGGAAGAACTCATGTAAAAAAGTGGTTGCGGTTGTAGCAGAGGAAGAGAAAAATGTAGGTCATGTCTAAATACTCTCGCTTTCTCTCTTTCTTTCTCTGTTTCCCGTCTTATTTTTCCGCGGCTGCTTTCTCTTCTTCTTATGCTAAGAAATTTAAAGAACCGACAGGGAGGAGGAACAAGGAAAGTAAAAAGAGGAGGAAATGGAAATTCTTTTAATGTGGTTTTTAAGATTCTATGAGAGTACAACATTGCCATGCCATCATCGTCTTCCTCCTAGTCGTTTTTTATGTCGTGCATACACTCAACTCAAGCCTGCACCGCAATATACACAATATCATCATCACCGTATAAAAACACTTTTTCTCCTTGTTTCTCATCATCATCTTTATGTGATCTTTCCTTTTTGCAAAATAGTTTTAATGTAGAAATACAACCCGGCATCTCCATTTTCTGAGCAGTTGGAGAGGGCAAAAAAATAAGATTTAGATGACGACGATAACGATTCTAAGGCACAATTATTTTTACTATTACTGTCATTTTTTCTGTTGCAGTGTCGGCTTACGGCTCATAATGAAACAAATTCCACCCGCGTTGACATTTGACTTGATTCTACGCTCGCTGGTCGGATGGGATGGACTTCCCTGTCGGAAAATGTTTCCAGAGTGAGTGACCAAATAAGAAAAGTCAGTCTACAGATGAATACTTAATACTTTAAATGCAAATGTTTTATATCTCATATTTTTGTAGATGCTCAGTCGGGAACGGGACGATATCCATGGTAACTGGAGAAGAGGATAGAGTAGGAGTCAAAAAATTGACTACAAATGTTCTTTAAAAATCTATGTTTAAAAATACATCCTCCTGAGTGCTGAGAAGACTGCAGTACGACAAAAAGTGTGTCGATTTAGTATACTTTTCTCTCTCGCATGTATAATCTCAAAAGAATATTACATTTTTCATTTTTAATGGAATGTAGGCGTATAAAATGTAACTTACAATATAACTTGTTAGAAATAGTCGTCTCGTTCTAAATCCCTGGAAACTAGTTTCTTGCGTTAGATTCAAGTGGCAAACAGAGTAAGTTCTCTCCTTAAAACGTGAATAAGTTCCATTTCAACAATTTTGACTATAAATGTATTCATAACGTGTTGTAGTAAATGGTGGGTATATATTTTTAGATGTGGTATTTTCCTAATATGTGCAACTGTCATTCCTCACATTTTGTTGGCTATAATATGTTTGGCTTTTACAATTAATAAAATTGTCAGGGAATAAAGTGACAAGACAAGAGTCAAAATAGTAGACACATTTCACAAGATTCACGATCTTGTTTATTCATTTTTTATCTACTTTGTTGCTATAATTTTGCCAGTTGCCATTCCAAAGTGGATTGTGTGAATGCACATTCAGAGGATTGAGATGGAAATGAGATGAAGTGTTCATGGAATTCAAAGAATTTACCGGCATGGCAAAGCAAATCAACACAGAACACACCACCAGCAGCAGCAGTAGCTCAGCTCTCGTTCTGCTTCTTTCATTTATTGTAGTAAAATATATTATTTATAAACTACAATATCTCTATATCCCACGCTCAATTTTTGGACGTTTCTGAAATTGAATGATGAGTTGGAGTGAGCCTGCCTGGGTACCCAGTGGAAAATGGCAGTGAAACAGATTGCTCTTTGTGAGTTTCATGGAACATTTAATGGGAGAAATTCCATTAAAATGTTACATAGCACGTATTCAACACATTTTACAGTTTTTTTTTCAGGCATAATTCATACGTTGATATAATTTGAAATAATAATTAAGTGCCCCATATTCCATTTGAGTCGGCAACAGCAGTAGTAGTAATGTTCTCCTCTGCATAACTAAATAAAAGCAAGCATTTGTACAGTTTTTATTGTCATGACTCTATCACCGTCACATTCCATTTCAGTCTCTCAACAACAATACGTAGGTATATATCTACATGCTCAATGTGAATTGCATAAAATCCTATATACCGTTTGCAAAGTGCATATGGTTCCCCTCTCCATCATTTAATGTATTTTAATCCTATCATTCTCACTGCTGCTTTCTGAAGTACTATTCATTCCTTCGTCATAATATTTTGTTATGAACATCACTATCGTCAAGTAAATTACCTTGAAAAAGCTGTCTCCGGTCCTGCATAAAATTCCAAACCATCAGGAAAATAACGACTTTAATATGACAGTTTTGTTACTGATAAAATGTACTCCTATTACAGTTATGCAATGAATGAGTGCTTGTATAGCTATATTTTCATATGCGTACTTACCTAACACATAATATTATTATGTATCTGTAATCTTCACCATATTGCAATGAAACTGCAGAATGGTCCGGAATTGTTATTATACGGCTACAATGGCAAGTCCAAATAATAAATGCAAGATTTGCATCTTCGTATACCAAGTTTTTACTGTACAATAAGGAGCAGCGTGTAGTCAACCATTTTTTCCCAAGAATGCCAACAAGTAAATACGCAATATTTTTGGCGGATATGGGTGAGTACATTTTAGAGAAATGGGTGCCGTTATATTTTCTCGTCGCAGTCTTCATCGGGAATCAAATGGAGAATGGTTATTGCCTTATAGTAAAAGCAATACAAGTAGATAAAAGTGGCGTCATTCATATATTCAGGCAATACGAAAAAAACTGCTAACATGAAATGTCATAAGAAAACGTAGAAGTTAAGCAGAAACACTTCTTTGTATGAGTCATCTAATATACCTATGTGGGTTGTCTACCTATTTAGACATGCAGGTAAGCACATTCTGTAGAAAGACAATTCATAAAAAATAAAACAACTCATTGTCTTTTCCTTTGTTTGCACTGTTTAATTGCCTATTGTTCCATCTTTCATGAGAAGTTGGCTTGGAGCCAGGGTGCATTTTGTGGAGCTGCCCACTATAAAAGGAGCGTCGAACTGGGCTTGTGCTATCACTCTCATTTTAAGTTTCTCGTTGATATTTGCGGAAAATAATGTTGTACACCTGTAACAGTTTCTGAAAATTTAAAGTTTATATTTTTGGCCCTTCAAGAAAGTCTGGAATCGTAGTTTTATTGTTAGGGTCAAAGTATCCTTGTTGTTACTTATTCAGTAAAAATGTTAAAATGTTAAATCGTTTTCCAAAGTAAAAATATAATGTAACATGTAAAAGTTAATCTTATAGTTTTATAGGAATATTGATTACTATTACAAAACAAAAGTTTAAAATTCACACTTGTAAAATAAACAGAATGATTTGTTTAAAAATTATATAGAACTTGTCCTATTGTCAGACCATTACAACAATAGGCCATTATATAAATATATAAATATATTTATGAGTTCAATTCCAAAATTTTATGCTTTTAGTATTCCTTTGAACTTAACAGCTCGTCACATTCCTCACCCGACAAATGTGAACAACCCCTTGATTTTATTTATTTTCTCAAATTGAGTTGTAATTTGAATGTCGACTATATCCCATTTTTGGTTGCAAGTGCTACTACAACAATCTGCTGCCAGCAGATATAAGTCTCAGTAACAAGTTGGGATATTGTTACTCCACGTATTGCATTGCAGTATTTTTTCGCATTCATCCCTTTAAATACATTATTGCACATGTACTTTTTTCATTTAGAGTCAAAGAAGGAAGTGAAACAGCTGCCGTTATTGCTACTCCTTCCACTTCAATTTTATTCCATAAAGAAAAAAAACGAGGCTATAGTACTCTTTCCCCACTTTCATGACTGAATATCGACTGCAGCATATAAAACTGCTTCCCGATCTCAACGAACCAAACACCATGCAAGAAATAAACTCCACATACTCCACACCGTAGTACTCGATCAACATGTACTATGTGCCAGCTGGCAAAAGTGAAACGTTCCTTTAGAACCAAAATGTACATGAGTGCATGGGGAAAGTAGAGTAAGTAGTAATTTTATTTTTATAAAGACATTTCCACTCGAGCATTTGAAAAAATAGCACTGGGTTCAGTTTTAAAGCTTCTTTCTTTTCTACAATTTCCCTTCTCTCTTTCCTCATGTTATCAGAAGCTTGCTAGATAAAGAGAGAGACAATGGACAAGACGATGTAAAACGTGCAAGCGGACAGAGAGTAAAGAGCCACTTATTTAAAATGACAATAATATGATTTTCTCTGGTACTACTATTGCTTCCCTCTCACTCCTCGTCTTCTTTTTTACTTTTCCTTAATTTCTCAAAGTGGTGTTCCATTTAAAACAAGTACTGTCTTCATTGTCATTTTTATCAGCAGCAGCATAGTATCATCTTCTTGAGAGAGGAAGACAAGGAATGTCCCAAGAGAGCCCTACTTCTTATACTTGACTATCTTTCTCTGGTCGACACCTACAACAAGCGCACAGTCAATTTCTCTCGTTTTTCTCGCAGTGCCAGTCAAACAAGTAAAAAGCCGGGAGCGAGCATGGAGCAGCAGAGCAGAATTGAATGAGCTACGATGATGATAGTGCAAATGAAGTGACTACGAGATTGGTTGCATAAAAGAAAGGGAGTCATCATTTGCACAGAAAAATACTTCATTCGCATTTTCTTCTTTTTTGAGGGAGATAACTGAATGAGCTAGTAAGAACAAAAGGATATGTACTTACAACAGAAAAAAAAGCTGATGGTTTTTAGTTTGTAGCACCCTTTCTAGTTTTTTATTTCTATTAGTTTTTTTATCTGCTTTCTTTTCCATATTTCGGTTTCCCCCAATCAGTATCAGTAAAATATGCCATGAAAGAGAGCAATTGAATGAGTGGCAGTTTAGAACGGAATAAGTTAGGCAGGGGATCATCATCATTCTTCTCCACACAGGCTCATCACCATTATCACGGCAAAGTCACCATCCCGTTTTGAAAAGCCATAAAGGGGAAAGGGAGAACAAAAGGGAGATGCAATAACAGCTCGTGCAAATGTGTATTTTGTTTCCGTTGCTTAATAAATGATGCCGTTCTAAGAATTGTTATTTTCTTTTTCTTTTTTAGATGGCACACGATGAATATTGAGCCAATATGTAGGAATACTAAATATGCCTAAATACGTATATGTATCAGCTATAATTTGGACTCGCGCAAAAACTTTGCTTTTACGAATTTTCAAAGAGAATTCTCTATTTTCCCTTTTGTTTTCGCGTTTCCGTCCATTTTGCACAAACAAGAGTGTGTCCAGCCATATTCCTTGTGTTGAGATGAAAATAGAACCGGATGCTGTTTTTGGCGTTGCCATTACCGTTGCCATTCGCTCCACTGCATTACTGATGGTGAGGATTCTTGTTTCTTTTCATTAGCTTGCATCTCTTTCCTCCATCCATTTTGTAAGGATACCTTCCTACTTTTAGGATTTCATTCTACATTTCTTTTCTTTTTTTTTTTTGCAAAAACACTCCACAACCCTAACTTTATTGGAAGTAATCTCCATGTAGGATTAGGACTGGTTCAGATGTTGTTGTCAACGTTTGTTTGCTGATGACATGGCCATTAGGTGGAAGACAACGAGGACAGTGGTAGTGACGTAATCGTTACAACGACAACAATCACGTTTCGAATATTGTCAAAGTATATAGATATTTGTCCGGCATAGTGGGAAAGGTAGGAAATTATGTCATTTGTTACCCTGACCCGCCCAACTACTAAATCTCCACAGAAATTACAGTCCAAAAATAGAAAATTAAAAGTAGGGACAGCAGAAAGATAGGAGTTCCCAGAAAGAAACTAATAACAATAAAACAAATGAAAGTTTTCTTATCTCTATATATTTCGTTTGTGAAGGGAAATATGCATTGCTTCTTCACATCCTTTTATATTATTATCTGCAACCTGTTGTTGTCTCGGTTCCTGGATGTAAATAAATCTCTATTGGCCTCTTTCCAATATATTTATGCTTTGTATTATTATGACAATCTGTTATTACTGTAGTAAATACATTCTCTTCTTAAAACATTTCTACATGAATAACAGTTGACGCAATTTTTTAAATGGTTGCTTTACTAAACTAGTATCATATTGTAGGATCCAGAGGAGTATTTTATGCCCGGATGCCTACCATCTCCTAACGACCGTACTGTGCCGTTGAGTTTACAATTCTATTAGTAGATTCCCGCTGTGGATTAGGGATTCATGAGTGTGGGGACCCGTATATCTTATGAGCAGTGGTTCAAATTATTTAATGCTCATCCGTAAAATCATAACAAGTGATAAAATGACAGTTTATTATAGCCACGTACTACAAATATGAAGTTTTACGGGAAGTTTTATGTCACCACCAAACGGACTATCATTGATGTGGTGTGTCCTGTTTCTGTACATATTTAACCATTCAAGTAAGAACACTCACTTTTTTATTAATCCCATAACTTTCATCTTGTTTTGGGGAGCGTTATTCCATCACAATTTATACTAGGCATTTACCAAATTATCCATTAAAATTTCATTACCTTCATTAAAAATAGACAAGCAGATGGTTTATACTTACTCCCACGTTTTTATTTAAATTGAAATTTGCTTTGTCCAATTTGCTAATTGTTCAAGTAACCGGCTACATTTCTTTATATAATATACCAAGAACTGCTTACGCAAATCAGACATGCGATAAAAATGATGACGACAACAAGAGCCATTGTCTGTGTCGTGTGTGTGCCAAAAAACTCATCAGCCGACGCAGCTTACACAATCGTCATTTACCTTGAAATGGAAAACAGGGACTGGCAAGCTCATTGTCCAAATGCAGTTAATTTAACAATCTAAAATCTTGCCTTGTCCAACGTCATCCTCAAGATCATTGTCATTTATCCGCAAACCGCTATCCACTTGAATAAAGTGTTAATATTTAATTTAAATATTATTGCTTGCCATTCCTAACGGCCCAATCGGTCCAAACCGTTGATTCTCTCCTCAGCCATTCAAAATCCAAGCAATCATGCATGATGTAGTAAGTGGAAGAATCGTGTGTGGTTTGCTTTTGGTTCCTTACACGTAAGTGGTGTGAAGTGTTTCGTGTCGGATGACGATGATGATGACTCTGACTCAAAGATATTGTCAAAAGGAGCACAGAGAGGAGAATGGGAAGAAAGTGGTCACGGCTTTCTCCTTCTTCTTCTTTACTCTCCCCAGCTCCTTTTGAAAACCTCGTCACGCACTCCCTACAACTATTCCGTATTATTTAATAGTACAACCACTTCTGCCTCTCTTCTTTACAATTCATTATTCCTACAAGCAAGTAAAATAAGCAAGCTAGTAAAGCAAGCATGTTCTATCATGTTCTTCATCATTCAGCGCAAATGGCAGTCAACCTTAAAATGCTTTTGTGTGCGAGTGAGTGTGTGTGTATGTCTATCCTCTTGTGCACGCTATCCATTCATCCTTTCATTTTATTCTGCTTTGATACGCCTCCTTGAAAAAAAGTGTGCGGATTCTCGGGTTGGATATATTTAGCAGACATACATACCATACCAGAAAATAATGGGATCAGTCAAGTGTAAACCGTACCGACCGCCATCATAATCATCATCAGTAGTACCACACACTCGGACCATTTTCCATTTGTATGAATAACCCTTCCAATGGAATAATGGTCACTCTCTGCATTTCACTCTCATCATTATCATTGGACACATATATTCCCCTCAATGATTTCTCAACATTATCCACATTTCCAGCTCAACTGACTTTGTTACTCGGCCAAAATCTAAGATTTTGGAGAAGGCCAATTTTCCATTCTTTCTCTCATCACGCCAATATAATCTCCATGCCACATTTATGCATGTATGCAAACACAAGGTGCCCCACAAAAAAATTTCCCACCAGCATCATTCTTTAAAAAAAGAAAGTAGCACTCTAGAGATTCATTTTACAATTTATTTTACTCCATTTGATGGTAAGCTGGCTATTGCGATGTTGCTTCTACGAAACGCGTGGTCAGTTTATCCTTTCCCTGGAGAGAAGACGCAAAAAAAGCTGAGAGAAAGGCAGGCGGAAAGTGAGGCTGCTTCATTACAAGCTTCTTTTCTCTCCTCGTGCAAGTAAAAATGCAAAAGATGAAAATCCTTCATTCTTCCTCCTTTTTCTTCTTCCTCCAAAATTAATATTCAAATCAGAATCCGTACAACTTGAAATGTAATATTCATTATTATTATATTTCCCTCTCATCTAACCAAGTCATGATGACGGTGTAGTAGAGGTTGTGATGCTGTTCGCGGATGCTGCTGCGGTGGTTCATTTTTTCGTTAATATGATAAAACAGAGAATCCCTTATTATTTATGTGCTTTTTGAAGCTTGCTGCTTTCACTTGTTCGCTTCCAGCCTCATCTGTTCCCATCATTTCACTACGAGGCGACTGCTACTTTCTCCCTCCTTTCCTTTCTCATCTTCCGTCTGTGGTGCATGCAGGAAAGAATGGATGATGATGAGAATGATGCAAAGGAAAGTAAATAAGGCTTAGATGCGGCTTACTTTGCTAAGCTTATTGTTTATGAGGTGATCATTGAAGCATATACAGACATAACTTGATCATGTCATGTTTATGTTATCATCATTAGTATTACCATCATCATCAGGACCACCTCATCTTACTCGTTCAGTCAAAGTCAGCCTTGCACTGGTACAAGGCTTTATGTAGTGCATTCTTCTCACGTCCTTCCAACCAAACTCTGCTTAGATCACATAAAAGTCAAGAGAGTCCAGCTTGGAAATATGAAAATGATAACATGTACAACAACATCAGCATAAAATGAAAGTACGCTCAGCTAATAATAAAACGTGGGATAGGTTATTTGATTGTTGATTTGCATTAGTTTACTGGTTGATTTTCCGCACTTTTCCCAAGATAATCATCTACCAGGAAAAATATGGGCGCGTGTAGTCTTCTAGCACACATCTTAAAACGTATGGAATTCTCAGCAGTTAATAACTCGGACTTGGGTCAGGCTTCTTTGGGATTTGGAGTGGATATGTTTGATTTGAAAATACACCCAGTGTATACAACGATCGTATTTACGTAGCTGATATACTGACTATGACGTTGCATGAATGTTGATCATCATGTTGATTAGCACCGTCCCAGTTTTCCCCAGTGGGACTTAAGATGACGAAGATAAGACAAATCGTGATCATCATCATAACATGTTCTTATGTGTGTTCTTACTCCCCCACAAGGGGGTTTGCTCCAACAACTGACCATGTAATTAACTTGGGCTCCTCACTTCCCTTTATAGCAATTTGAGTGGGTGAAACCAGAACAAACTGACCGGTAAGGTGTTAACCTACATACTGACGGACAAACATGACGAAATACATTTCCCCCGAAACCTTGTGAAAGATGGAATGGGAGCGTTCTTTACAGCTGTTGAAGGGTAAACTATATAAACGCCCAAGTTTATTGTTTATATGGCCTTCAAAGGATGCAGTCATTAAAAAGAGAACCTGTAAATTGCTCTGCCTTTTTTGGCAGGATCTAAAGAAGTAAAATGGTTTATTACGCTTAATAATACCGCTTTCTCCTATAATAATCATATATTACGTTTGTGTTGGAGTATTTTGCGAGGATTTTTCCTTCTATAAATAAATTTCGGCAAAGACAAGGCTAAAACGTTGGCAACCTACGGTTATCTTGACGAACGTTGAAAATAATTAGGAAAACGCGTGCCTTTTTATTACAACAGCAGAGGTGAATATGTTAAGCTTTTACTAGTATAGATGATTTCCAGTGTATTGCCATGCATGCTTTCATTATAATATTACTTCCTCTTGACTGTTTCTTCCTGCTCAGTTCATCACAGTCCACTCGATTCTGTTATGGTATAACTATATAACTACAAACTGCGTCTTTCCGTCTCCTCCCTTTCATTCACTTGACTTATTTTCTTGTTAGTAATGGAAAACAATAAAAAATTCGTTTGGTCTGCTCCTGCTTCCCCTTCTTCCATCACAAAACGAAATAGCTTCTGCAGGCGAACTTTGTTTTTATGACGGTCAGTGCACTGTCCTACTAAAACTCGATACTTTGCTCCTATACCGCAAGGCTGGATAATAAGAGAAATATCTAGGAGCAACGTGGTGCGTGTCCTGTTTGCCGAAGGGTCTCCTCCTCCACCTCCTTGAAAATTGGAAGTCTTGACTGGACTGAATAAATAAATGGGAAGGAAATATGTACATAATCCGAAGAATAGGACAATTACTCCGGTCTAGGGCCAGTCTACCACTGGAGTCCGGAGAAAGCAGTATTCCTGGCGGTCCTTGTGCCTCCTCTGTGATGTGAATGGAGGGAGAGAGAGACAGAGAGAGAAACAAGTGAATTCCTTTGTTGTTGCTGGCTATGGTGAAAGGGGAAATGTTGGACAGTAGTTGTTCTCAAGAGAAAGTAATTCTGACTGTGAGGGAAAATTGTATTAGAATGGGAACGGCTACTAGAACAAGTAGTGAGGTCGATGATGATGACTTTGCCTGTCCTCTCCCAACAAAGTAGGAGTAGTACTCAAAGTAGAGAGAGAGAAATAATCGGCAATATCGAAGTTTACGAAACAAGTTAAAGTGGAGGTACAGCATTGCTCGAGATTGGCGATGTTGGGAATAATAAAAAGGTTTCTCTCTAAACTTTCCTCCACTGTTTTCTCCATCTCTCTCTCTTCTCCTCCAGTCGTCAGGGTTAACTTCTTTATTACTGCCATGTGAACATGAACAAGTAGGTTGCGCTTTTTGTTTGTATGTAGGTATTTCCAAGTTGGTGTGCCTGCGTGTAGTATGCCACTGTGTGTGCATAACAACAAACAACAAAAACAAGAGCAGAGCAACAACTGCGACAGCATCAGAAGCAGCGAAAACATCATCACCAGCAACTGGACCTGTTTTCTCCGTGCTTTCTTTATCCTGGAGTACTGAGCAGACTGGAGAAAGTGAGGGCTGCTTGCTTTCCTTTTGGTTGTGAGGTAGGCAGAGCACATTGTTGTTGTGGTGGTGGTGGGCTGCCTGGTTGGTTGGATGAAGGGATTCTTTATAGTTGACTGCTGGTACTAGTCATGGCCACAGAGTGAATTCGGCAGGAGAGGATCGCGGACCACAGAGAACTTTTACTACGGCTCGAGAGAAAGTACAGAGGACGGAAACAACCATCATAATCTGATTCCCATTGAATTTTATATCATTGTTGTCATCTTCATCCTTTCGTATGGTACAAATAACTTTTGCCAGTGGCCTTTCTACTGATATCCTTTTTCTGATATCTTTCCGGCTTGACTCGAAAAAGATTTTCCCCGGGCCCTCTGGGCATTTCTTTCTTGTGAACTACATACTAAACTGATAGTCAGGCGAGGATCGAAAGAAGGAAAGAAAGAAGTAAAATTTTCGGTTTTATTTACTCTGCCTTTTAGTGAACTCAGTGCAGTGGAAGGAACAAGGGCAGCAAGACGACGGCAGAGTGAACATTAGAGAATTTTGGTTTCAGGGGAACATTGAGAATCTTCATTTGATTCTGCTCTACATTTTTTCTCTTTGCAACACAGTAATTTTTTCCAGTTTAGGCTTTTGTGTGCATGTGACTCGGCCAGTATACCATACTTCATAGAGCAGCAGCATTTATACACAAGCTGTACGATTTGTGTTGTTTGTTGTTCCGTGACAGGTGACAAATTGACACTGAAATCATTTCTATTAGTCAATGTTTTCTGTCCCAGTATCTCATTTTCTCTGGCTCTTTGTATGCACGCAGGCATAACCACCACCGTCACTATCATCGCTTGAGAGAAAAACAAGTCGGTTGTGTAAATAGTGCAGCAACCAAATTCACGAGCTTCATTCAACAAACAATTCTCCCTGCTCTGCTGGTGTGGTGATTACTACACACAACTCTGATGTTCATGATGATGAGAAGGAGGATGACTCCACCAATAACCGCCTGTCTTTTCTCCTCTTTGACATCTTGAAGTTTCCCTCACGCCATTAGTCCACATGCTCGCACACACAAACACATGAATTCATTTTCTCACCGTTGAACACAACAACACACAATTTTGCTGTTGATAGCCTTCTTTGCTTCTGGTCATGGTGATGATTATAATGAAGCCCGTTCCAGTTTATTGGAAGTAATCACCGTTGTTGTTCTATTCTCGGCCTCCCTCAGTCCAAACAACCACTACTAAATATATACTCCATTATTATGTATTTACTTTTTATTTACTCCTCTGGATTTCCCAATATCCGACAGTGCTAATATTTATGCTGGTTCCTCAAAAATATTGCAAACATTTACCGGGCGTTCACCGGATTTCCTTTTTTTATACACGTATAAATAAAGGGACATTGTAAACGCATATAAAAAAACCCACTCCTTTAGGTTTCGGAATGTGTTTGGGTGTGTAGGCGTTATTTTCTGCTGCTGACATACCGCTACACCGTAAAAAGGTAGAAACAAAACCAGCAAGGCACACACGGCAACAACTTGTTTCCTCCGTACAGGAAAGGCAAAGGTAATCAAAAAAGGGAGAAAATAAATGAAGGAAAATGGACAGGGAAATAGACACCGACCAAATCAGCAAACTACAGGGTGATTCAGGTTATGTTTGCATTACTTTAGTCATTCACTATAAACATATGGCATCAAAGTAAAATAAAAAATGAACTGATTTAAAACAACAAAGGTTTAAAGTTTCGTTTAAG
>JAHZMV010005318.1:0-37718 GCA_027743765.1 Coecobrya sp. COE2 | reverse complement strand
TTCCCGGGGAAGTGGGCTCGCGGGGTAAAAGCC
This sequence comes from Coecobrya sp. COE2, assembly GCA_027743765.1. Classification (NCBI taxonomy): domain Eukaryota; kingdom Metazoa; phylum Arthropoda; class Collembola; order Entomobryomorpha; family Entomobryidae; genus Coecobrya; species Coecobrya sp. COE2. Next base: position 37,685 of record JAHZMV010005318.1, on the reverse strand, counting down.
GGTAACGATGATATAGGTTTAGCCAGTGAGGTAATTGTGGTAGCAGCTTTTCGTACCGAACACATAATTATGTATATTGTATTATTATGATAACAATAACAATGCGTAATATACAATGGTTCCGAAGGAACTGCATCTAGTAACGTATAATATATCTGCTTGATGTAGCTGGTTTCGGAGATAGTAGGCGGTAATAATGTTCCTGTGTGTTTGATTTTCAACAAAACTTGTTTCTTCACTGGAGTTAGTGATTAGGCAAAGAGAAGCAATAAATGCAATAATAATAATGACTTGGCAAGAGTCGAGACTGGTTTTTATTTTCTTCGTAATATATTTGCCGACAACAGTCCTTCCCATTTCCATGTACACATATGCTACTTAACAATAAGACTTCTTTGACGATTCTCTATAATATATTTCCGTCACCAGGAGTCATCATATTTTTTTCCACATTGCACATAAGGCTAAACGTTGGAATAAAATTGAACAGCGGTATTAGTATAATAGCCTTGTGAGTCCAACATACAGTAGCTCAATTTCTTTTTCTCTGACAATTGCATTTGTGAGTATTTGGTCGTCAGAGTACAAATGACGATGTTTTTGAGCACTTATCGCTGCCGGACCTGGCATTATCGATGATGGTGGAGGTATAGTAAAAAGGAACCCTGGTTCTTCTGTCTGTCTATCTGTAGCTGTCCTAAAAGAATTATATAAGAATTCAAGTTCGGTTTTTATGTAGAGTGCTTATGTACCAACTGTTATATATCATTGCTGAAAGGCTCCTCAGACAGGATTTTATTCCCTTCGTAATGGGAATTTAATAGTCCATGTGCATTAAGTGGAATTTCATTAGGTACACAACACAGCACACACAACAAGGTTGTTTTCTCCACCGCACATCAGAAATGAAATTTTTTGCCGGGTCCGTTCCGCTAGAACAGTGCAGTTATTGTTTTATTTTCATGTCTAAATTTAAGGTTTTGTAGATACAAAGCACTTTGAATGCGGTGGCGGCATGTACTCTATCATTTATACAATTTTAAGTCATTTGATCATACAGAAAAACAACAATGCGTGGATTTATAGCTTTATTGAATTTCAAGCGTGATATTAAGAAAATTAAAATTTTCAAGTAGAAGGCGCAATTTAAGAAATTGCAATGATAAAATTAGTTAGCAATAAAACAAAGCTGTTCATATCCTTACATACATGAGCTTATAAATAGTAAAATGTATGTACTTGCTTCTCACTGATTCGTGGTGATCCGTTCAATGCGTACGATGGAAGAATAAAGTTTTAAAATTGACCATAAATGAAACCGGAACAGTATATAAGAAACAATGAACTTTCCAGATTCGGCAAAAAATACTCAGAGGTAGACGTGTCAGACATACAGCAATAACGCTATCGTAATATGTGATGTGATGAAATTGTCGAGGATATAAAGCCCAAAGGAAGAAATTGCCGTCACATAGTTTTCATTTGTATGAATTTCATATAGGTATGCCAAAAATAATATGTAACTAGTACAAAACCATGATTTTTTATTTCTCCGGAAATGTATATAAAATCCAATCAAGTAAAATGTGCTGCACTTCCATACGAAACATTCATGTAAGCAATGAGCAGCGAGACACCAGCAACGAGAAGTTGGTCGTCGTTTTCTTTTAAGCTAAGAGACCATAGATTTTAACTTAAGCTCTAGCAAACTGAAGAAAGACCCCACATTCCTCTATAGTGCCTTATACAATACAGGGAGATAAATGAAAAGACAAGTCAATCTGTAAGTGTAATGTTGCATGGTTTCACAAGAGAGTTGGCTTTGCTTGGAATTGTGCCAAGAAGTCCTTGAGAACAGTCACATTCATCAACCATATTGAGATGGAGACTCTTCGAATTGCATACATATAGCAAAAGAGTCTCAACGATAAACTCATGCATGATGTTATAGAAGATTAAAATGTAGTATTAAAAGTAAAAGCAATACTTAGCAGCGGCAAAGCTGGTTTTGTTATTATTATGGGAAGTAAGAAATATGGAGAGAAAGAGAAAAAACAACAACAGCACTCACACGCACAAAAATGACGGTGTGCTCAAACCCTTCTATGTAATAAAAAATGGTTTGATGTAGTCTATACGGTTCCAAGCAAACTACCAAAGCTATCAAGATCCCACAACACACGAAAGATACATAATCCAAATAAACAAAAAATGTTGCAAACATTTGCATATTTTTTCAATGTAACAACAAAACATAGCAGTTTTATATAAAATGATTATTTTCTTATTGTTATTGTATTTTTTCCTGAAGTTGAGTTTGAAACAAGCAAAGGAAACCAGCAAAAAAATTCTTAAACCAGGTTACGACGGCATACATACATCTCTACTTAGCAATTTCATGCTCCACTAGACTATCCAATACTTTTCCTCTATTTCTGGACATTTTATATCTCTCTATGATTTGAATTAAGCGCTATACTCATTCCTTTGTATTTAAACGTACTAACTTGTTAGGTTCTTTGTCCCATCATTGCAACAGTAGATAAGTAATTATGCTCGATCCTAGTAAATATTAAATAGCCGATAACCGGTCGATTGAATAAAATGTGATATTGCAAAAGATATTTCGTACCTTCGAATCTTTCTACTTATTAAATAAACCTTAAATGCACATACCTACTTCTCATGACATGCACATAATAGTCATAAAATGGACTAATATATAAAAACCGAAACGTCAAGTGGCCATTATTCAGATTATCATGAACCGAGACATGTCGGAATCTTCAGTTTCTAGATCAGGGTTGACATTCGCGTTGGATAGCACAGCCTAGTAGTAATGTCATGTCTTATACTCACCGTTGACAATCGACAAGGAGGAAAACTCTGGCTGATTTACATCATCGAACGAAAATGCTAGCTACTTTTCCTGTAACAACAGGTGAAGTTTGTACCCATTTTATAATATACCGATAGAAGTAGCGTTTTTGAGTGTAACAGTTGAATGTAAAATGTATCGTTATTTTAACAATTTCCACTGCTATAAATTATATATAGAGATGTCCTCTGATGTAATGTGGAGTACATACATTTCAAGTGTTTAATTCTTCGTTTTTGACAGACGACTGTCAGACTGTAATAATCATGTACTTTATCCAAGTCAGTTCTAGCTCCAATCGCTTATTGTATAAATAGTTTTAAAGATCGTTATATATTAGCTGTATATTCAGCTGCCTCTGATAGTGAATGAGATGTATCAATATATATAATCTACATATTTTGCTGGTATTAACCGGTTTCCCCCTTTCTACAGCTTATTATTAGTTTAGAAATCCCTCTGCTTCATCCTTGGCTTTATTCATTGCCATTAATTCCGTTTTTGAAGGACGTCTCAAAATCGCTCAAGTTAGCTATTTTCTTGCTCTTTTATTTTTGCTTCAAAAGTAATTTCTGGAGGTTGGGCCGGCCGAAAATTTCTATTTTGTTTGCCAGCAGCCCAATAATTAAAAATGACATTTTATATAAAATACATAGAAGTGAAAGGCTTGCTTATTTAAGTACATGATTTTTTTTCATGGATTTTTTAAGATTCTAATTTCAACTAAATAAGATAGTAGTACATATTAAGATTCCGTCATTACTTTTGTCAATGCTTCATATAAAGAAGATGCAATGAATGTCACCTTTCTCTTTATTCCTGCTACCTGCTACGTCACAGCAAAATGAGATTTCAAATATAAAATATCAATGTACAAAGTAAGGTCACCTACTTAGCATCTAAATATATTTTTTCACTTATGAAACAACATATATTTGCATATACAACGACATTGCCTTGGTTGGATTTAACCAACTGACTGACTTTTGATGGGATATAGTAAGTATGTAAACATCACAAAAAATCGTGGCCAACTGACGTTGAGTAGGAAGGAAGAAACGGAGCAATCGACAAGTAGTTTATATAACATTAGGTTATATTGCCACCGCCACCTCAAAAAGTGTTCTCATGGATGGGATGGCAGATTATTTCACAAGTAAACTCTTATTAGGTATATGTACTTTGTATGTTCAGATATGACAATGAGCAAGCTTCAACGGTAAGGTTTCACTCAACAAGGCAGAGGGAGATGACTGTTTTAAAAAGTATGTCTCTAAATACAGGAGAGTTTGGTTTTCTCTTGCTCTTGCAGCTTCTTCACTTTTTCTTCATCTTCTCCTGGGACCATTCCTTTACTTGTGCCTGTCTATTTTCCCTTCTTTTTTCTGTTGTGGTTTTGTTGCTGCTGGAGTTATTATATTACTGTTATTACTACTATTACCACGATGGACAGTCCCTGACTGAATGTTCTTGTTGGAACTATTGTATGGTATAAGCAACAAGCTATATGTGAATCGGCTGCAGTGCATCCGTTTTTACTATTTCAATTTCACTTATCCAGTATGCACAATTTCTAGTCTATTGTTAGTTATGATCATGTTGATGACGCAGTAGTTGTAGATCATCATCACGTTGTTCAAGAAAGCAGCATGTCATATAGAATTCAAGAAGGGGGAAGGATACAACATATACCTACTTTGTGTGCATACATTGTCTTCAAATTATCTTGCATACAGCATACAGCAACAAAAACTGAAAACAATTTTTTTCTCCATGCATGCATGCCTATTTGAGGTTTCTTATACGCGGCTCATTTATATCTCATTGCATTGTCCTTCACATCACCACCATAACACAGATATACATTCGTCTATTTACTCACTCAGTTTACTAGCTCACATTGCACTACTGAATAGAGAGAACAAGCTCATGTGCTTCTTGGTTATCTGTCTGATAGTAGTTGAAGCAGTAGTTGTTGTGGTGGAGGAGTGAGTATTATATGGTCATCATTATCATCTTGCCTTGATACGTTCACGTTTTACTGTGAAAGGATTGAGATAGTCTAGGAGAGAGAAGAAAGGAGACGATTTGGATTAGTGAAATGCTGTTGTTGATTCATACTGATCATACCAAAGTTGCTCGCCAAATTATCCAAACTAGCGTGTTATCATTTAAACTCGCAACTGGTGTTGTAAGTGTGGATGAAACAACATAAGCATTCAAATAGAATGCTACTAGTTGACCTGGTTAAAAAAATTCTTGAGTTTGTAAAGTGTTCCATAATACACTACTAGCTATTGAATATCAAAACACTCCTGGTGGTCGCAACACTATTAGATGATCATTATTGCGCTTGCATTGCAGCCGCATTTTCTTGAAAGACTTGTACTTCTGGTAGTGGTGCATGGGGCACACCATATTCTACACTGGCAATGCCTTTTACCTTGCATCATCATCAATACACCACATCACTCCCAACATCAGATCAGGATCAGAGTCAATAATAAACTATGTGAGCTAACGTTACGGATGATGGTGTTGTTGTTTATGTAGTCCCTTTGCTGCTTCTTGTAAGGCTTCACACAAATTCGTTCTTTTGCTGTATGCATTTTGTATGCATTACTATCGTGTGCTCTCATGAAAGTTTGTTGCTTGCAGTTGCATTGTTTATAGAACTGATATCGTGATAAGCAGCAGTAAAACGGCAATATGAATTCGCCTATATTGTTGCATGTGTGATCAGTAATCACAACGAAATCTACCAATAATTCTGGTTTTCCTCAGAGCAAAAAATCGGAGAGGTGAAGAAAAACAATTTTTATTAGGAATACATAATACATTGAAAAATGCATAATCAATAGTGCTACGCACCTTTTATGTGTCGTACTACATACCTCACTTTGCTTCTATACATGCTACCCCGTCATCACCAGTAATTTTTTGCTAGTAATATTAGTTTCGCGGTGTTGTGCGGAGTCTTTTGTTGTCGTTCACCTGTGAAATGACCAACGTGCGTCGGGCTGTCAGCAGGTGCACAAACGGTGATATATAAGATTCTTCTGATAGTATTCTGTTGAACAAATGGAAGTGATTGATAACATATCCTATAGTGCAGTGGTGATGGTACTCGTATGAAAATTTCACCAGAATATGTTTCTAGTTAGGCACTGGTGCGTTCATTGGAGATCCCAATGTTATAATGATATGGCGTATATGTGAGTACTAGAGTTGCAAAAAATTATTAGTCCTCTGGAAAATTCTGGGTATTTAATTACTCGTTCCAGCAAATTTGCGCAATAATCTCCAGGTGCCTAAGTGAAAGCTTTAAGTGTGTTTCTTTTTTGGATGACATCGAGATTTTTCTCGGTTGTGGGAGACCACCATGTTGCACAAATAGTAGTTGTCATCTTTGCATAATCTATTTTAGAAGACACATTTTCTGATCTGTCACTGTGATAAAAGCGAAATGATGGAGCTAACTGCTGCTGATAAGGGAGCTATGAATGGTACTACTGCTCTGCATCATCATCATCACCCATTCATGTATCCAACTGATCTCAGGGTGTTGGGCTATGCAGCCGGAGTGGCATCAGTTTTACCGTTGCCACATCAGTCTTCATCGTCTTCATCATCGTCACCTTCTTCCGGGCAAATTATGAGCCCTCTGAGCCCGACCAATTTGTCTATAGGAGGTAATAATGGTAACGCTGTTATTACTAGTAATAGCGTGCCAGCTGGCTCATTATCTGGCTCACCCAACTCAATCGGGGGATTTTCCCTTCCAAGGTGTTTATAAGCTTGCCTTTCTGTGTTATACAATATGTTTTTATTAGGTGATACCGGCGAGTTAAACTATATATTCATATGTGTACATATATGTTCATATAGTTGAAAACGTATGCATGTTTTGCTGTATTTCTATTACTAACGAAGGTATAATTTAGTATAAATATTTTTATTTGTAATTTCAGTTTAAAATCCTTTTCATATAGGTAAATGTGGTTCAATATACTCAAGTTACTTCATTTGTATCCACTGATGACCTAAGAAAAATATATCTTTTTACTAATTGACACCCGGGTGTAGTAAAAGGTTTTGAGCGAAAGTTAATGAATTGGGAAAGAGAAATATATTGACTATTAACCCGCTTTAAACTGGAACAAATCCCTTAGGTATAGATTTCTCAAATTAAATAATTAAGTAGAACATGCACAAGGGTGTGGATGTAAAAAAGTGCAAATCAAACAAAAAACGCTAACCTAAACGAGAATCATTACATTCAAAGAAATAACGAGAGGGTCTCATTTTTTGGAAACGTACAGTGACACTGATTGCAAATAAAATCAATCTTTGAACTATTGATTATTACAACAATTATGTACTGTAGATGCTACATAGACGCTTTACACAGGTAGGAAGTAGATGAGGGTACCTTCAATAGTTGTATTTTTTAAATTCAAGGCTTGCAGGCTTTTCTCGAATATGAAATGAGGAAAATGAATAAAGAGCTAGATAATTATCATCTCGAGCTTGTTTTTTTCAAATGCATTTTAATCAATGTATTAAAATTCGCTGACCATCCTCCTCAGAAATTGCGTAGTAGACTGAAATTTTAAGCAAGGAATGACAAAGGATGAAGAGGTTTGTAGTCTATATGACTGTATTGGAATGTGCATTATAACCAAGACAAAATATGCATAAACAATGGGGCCACTCGATTTGAAATCCAAACCCATAATCCTCCTCATTATATGACTGATCTTTATTCAATTGGAACAGAAGCAGAGTCGCAAAGATGGAGAGCAAGAAGAAAGATTATTTAGAATCTTGTACAACATATAATTGGACAAAATGGTCCATTCTTTCCGAAAGTAATTAGAGACAAAGCCAAAAAGGTACAAAATGGAGTGGAGTTAAAAGCCCCTCTTCTGCTTGCTGCCTTTAATATGTATTTAAATGTAAGACCGACAACTATAGCATTTCGTCTTGATCCTATTGCGTGTGATGGCGTATGATTAATGAGTATTAATTGACACCATACCTGGTCGTTATATTTGATTTATTCTACTAAACAATGCTACTGCACGACAGGTTATTCAATGAGTATACTGTATTTACTCCTCTAAGACTATGAAATGTTTAATAGAAAAATTTATAGTAAATCAAGTAAACCGGCAAGTACCACTAGCGATCAATTACGAACAGTATATGTACCTATATAACCATCTTAATCTTCTATAATTTACAAAAGAATTGTGAGCAGCGAGCAGCATTTGGTTCCGTGGTTGAATGAAAGACAGGTAATCAGCGATCTATACTTGATTTATGAAATAATCAACTTTTTCCTTTTAAATACACCGAGGTTCCATTCAAAGAGATGGAGAGTTCCCGTTCTTTTTTGTGTGGTAGTGGTGGCAGTAGGAATGAGAACAAACAAAGCCTATGTCAAGTGAAATTTTAATAACTGCCTTGAAAGAGTTTTATCAAATTCACTCATTTTTGTGTTGTTTCCCATTTGCCATAATATAAACATGAAACGTCAAGTGGTTGACAGAATTTCTTCAAGTCTGTCGGTTTTCTCTTACTTTGCTACATTTAAAAATATATTTATCCAAATTATTATATGTGTTGTGCAAAGCTAATAAAAAGCTTACAAATTTGTTATGACATGCATGACTATGGTAGTTAGTACAGTATACCTGTTTCTTTTGTATGTTCGCATGTTTGATATACAAGTGCGTTTATTTCTACATACAAACACACATTATTAAATACTGAACATGAAACCTATCTAATCGTTTATGCATGGGGTATGACCAGAAGATAAATCTGCATCTTTTATTTTTTGGCAATCTTTTTAAATCATCTCCGTAGTGCAGTATCACTTTGTGTATTTAAACATAATAAGTGTACCATTCTTTCTGCTGCCTCAGAATGAGTAATAGATTAACAAGTTACAATGGCGTTTACAAACGAGTATATAATATGCACTGAAAATTTTATCGTTTGATTTTGATTTTATATGTTGCACGCAATGCGGATCTCTAATAAATAGGGTTCATGTAGTTTTGCCTTTGCCAAAGCAAAATTATGAATTTTATGAAATACATTTTCTGGATACAGTTCATTGTATGAGTGCAATCACTATACACATCATGTGTTACATGCAAAATCTTTTCTCTTTTAGATGATTTTGATCATACGAATACAAAATATATGTTTACAATAATTACACGATGTGATGCATCTTTTTGCATTTTTAGTTTTTAATACTTGTGAACTACTAGGCATGGAAGGAAGGGCAAAGTAAATTCATGTTTTTGATGTGATGCAAAATGCATGCCTGAATCTGAAAAAAGAGGAAAGGCCCAAAAAAAAGAAGCTGATGGGGACGGGTGAATCCAAATGCATTTTCTCGTGGTTTTCACTTCATCTCAACTATGTCGTTCTGTAGGTTACGAAATAGCAAAGGAGCTTTTTTCATCTCAACCACTTCTCTCGCTGACTAGTAGGCTTCTGTTTTTACTCAAAATATTCACCTCCAATTCATCATTAAATGCACAGCCCCTTGGGCTTATGAAAATATTTTGATTCTATTCCTTTCCATCTTTCGTGAATGGTTAGAAAAACATGAGCAAAATAGAAGAAGGGGAGGATTCGTTTAATCCAAAAACTTCATTCAATCTACTATACCATGACCTGAAATGTACATAACTTTCAATTCGTCTTGAAAACAGTTAACAAGAGTAAAAATTGATCGAAGGAAAATATACGCTGCTTACATGACATTCTTTGACAATTTTATGCTAGAACCGTTTTCTCATCAGTGTCTGTACTTTATCTAGAGAAAATATTTTTACGTGCAGGCGGAATCCGTTTTAACGTACTTTACTCTAATCTAAAATAAATGTTTTATACTTTTCTTCTCAGCAAAGATGCCTTTGCACTTCAGTTTTACACCAATCCTGGTACTTTCAAACTATTCCAAATAGTGTCAGTTGTACCGTAGTGAAAAATTTAAGCTCTACCTTTACGGAACTGCGTTAGATTTTTAGGGAAAATTTTCTGTTTGCAATTGCTTTGTCTGAACGTTTTTTAGATGAAAAAGGTGCGGGTATATGTGCAAAACTTGAAAATGTGAAAACGGCACACTTTTATGAATTCATGATATTATATTATATTTTGAAGTTTTAATACAACTAATGCAGTTAATGTTTCCTTTCATGCATTTATATGAAATACAAGCACATAAAATATAAACAGCTAGTACAATCTGTGGTTTTATTTTAAGAAACAAAGTTTTCTGGCAATAAAGTGATAAACCTTTTCTCCTGTTGGTTATTGTCCTTAAGCACCCCTAGCACCACAAACACTATCTTTATACATAATCTATTATTCTAGTAATATTGTGAACACTGCGTATGGCGTGATACATTTTTTACATAGTATTATGTGTTCATACATTACTGCATACACTTATATATGAATACTGATTGCATGACAATAAATTTGCTTTTTTTGTTTACGGTATTAAGTGAGTTATATTGCAGATGATGAATGCAGCAAAAGCTCGGACAAGAGAAAGCTTGTTAGTAATATAGCAAAACGACCAGTGGACATGATTTATCCCATTTTTGTAGCACAACAAACATTTTTCCGTTGCAATTTTGTACTTTATGGAAGAAAGGGTTATCATGATGTAAAACAGAATATATCTTTGTGTTTGAGTAAATACATTGTAAATAACCTTTTCCGAATATCATTGGTGAAATAAAACACAAACATATTGCCCGTGTTTCGTACTTAATTTTGCAAATCAAACTAGGAGCTGAGATGTATGCAATAATTTATGAAAGACTGAAGCTGGATGAATGAATGTTGCCATTTTCTTCATGCTCTATTAGTTAACTTAATCGCAATAAATGGTTATAATAACTGCTTCTATAGTACATTAAATTTTACATTAGTATGTGTACTTTTAATGGCTGAAAACGTAGAAATTCTCCCCATTGTAGCTTCGTTCCGTATTCCGTACACTGGCGACGTGCCACACAAGCGATTTGCCAAAGACATGCCGTGCATTTTTTAAAGCGTTTTAATAACATTGCATTTTTTCATTGGTCATTTAGTACTTTATGCTCATCGTGTCGTTGTTCAAGCAGGGAAATGAAATACATTTTGTGTATATATGCGCATTTCTTGACGAGTAGAAAAATGAGATTTTTTATCTAAACTTTTCATCCTATTTTACCTTGACTCTTTTTGACAGATTTCCTAAAAGGCTACCTTGCCATTTTCTATTAAATGACCCAAGACCGGTTTGCTCTTAAATACTACATGCAATAATATTCATAAAAATTTCGCTTATGTTCTGACATTATAAGACAAAAATGTACCTAAAGTTTATCCCTCCGAAATAAGTGTGATTTCATTTTGCTGTGCTGCGAAAATTTGTAGTTTCACAACTCACAGTTCGGATCTCAAATGTTTTACCTGTTAAGAAAGGTTAAGAAAGTAGAAATTTCCGTTTTTACTTCAACTTTTCTTAGAAGAACTAGTAAAAAATATAACCTGTATATAGAGAGGTCATATGTCGAGATTATGGTATGGATAATATTTGTGTTCCGAAGGATTACCTCAAGTTAAGTATTATGGAATTCCGGTGATTATTCTTCCTCTTATCATTATGCCGTTGGCTGCTGTTACATTTAATAGGACATTAGCTTTTAAAATCCAATTTTTGTCGTATTGTGTGTATTACTATATGTTGATTGCTTATATTCATGGAATATTCATAAAACACTCGGAGCTGATAAAAAATCCTGATTTTTTAGCTGAAAAAATTCTACAAATATGAAAATTGTAATGTCAATACAAAGAAATGGATGTGATTTTTATCGAAATGTCCTTAATCCCTTTTCACCATTTTTATTAGCCTAACTGCGAGTTTGCATGTTGTGAAAAAGCAACTTCAACAAACTTAACTCTTTGTATGAGGCTTTTCTCTCCAGGTTTTCTCTTCCTCTCGAGAAGATTTCACAAATTGAATTAAACTCTACAAAATAATTGTCGATGACTTGTATATATAAAGGCAAGAATGAATCAAGGGTTGGGAGATGTCCAGATTCGCAAAATATATTTGATTGTACAACATTTTATCGTTTATTTTTATTGCGTCGCGTCAGGGTAGACTAAAGAAACTCATTTCAATAGGATTTTTTCATTAAAACATTTTTTGAGAAAGTTTATTAACACATAAAACGTTTAAAGAGTCATAAAATCAACATTGTAAAAGGCAGCAGTGCTTCATCGTTACATTACGGACGGATACCGAATGTGATGATCATGACTAGGGTACATACATTATCATTATGTATAGCTACATATTATGTAGTTATTTTTTAAAATTGACACTGCATCATCCCCACTACACAATTAAATGAATCTCAGCCAATAATTTTCACATCAAAAACTCTCCAATTGATTCCAGATGATGAAGCAAGAAATCTATGTGATACGTGAAACGAAAGGAAAATCATACGCAGTTGAATGCTCATTTTAATTTTCTATATACCAATGTAAGTATGTACTATTTAATCCGCGGTTTCAAAGCAAAGGTGTTCAAGAAGAGAGCTGCTAGCTACTCCAATCATCATCAAATGTAAACTTCATTATCACGTGCAAGCAACCAACTGGCCATTCTCCGATGATGATACTCTTTTGAACTAGCGATTTGAAAGAGTGTATGAAAAGATATCTTTAATTTGAGTAAAAAGAAAGCATGTATTTCTTTCAATTCGTCTCGGTACACCAGGCAAACATAATCTGTTGACGATGACATCAATCCTTCAGATCATCAAGTTTATAAAAGAAACTTTATATCTATTTATATGTACAATTTTATAAGCACATTTACACAACATAGTAAGTCCATTTGGGCTATAATGGCAGTAACAGCGTAACATTCTGAGCTAGTTCGGTTTACATGCTAGATACGAACAATTTTTCGTTGAGACCGAAGGGCATAAAAATATTTATAGAACCACAGCTAAACAGGAACGCAACGTGTTTAGATGTACATAAGTATAAGTACTAAGCCATAATGAGAAGCGATTTTGAAAAATGTTACGTACCTGAGCGTATCTCACTTACGATATGGTTCATTTAAGCTCACAAGGATGATGTTATGTTATGTGGCTGTCAGAAAGAAGAGGAGAAAAGAACCAATACAGGTTGAAAGTGATTTTGTGGCGTTTTCAGAAGAAAAAATGCTGCAGTCTCTCTACTTAACGCATGTCCACATGTTAGCCCTTGTAGATTTTACTTACTTTTCATTCTATGAATGCAAGGATGACGAGGATGCGTGGAGCCAACATTTGTGCTGTGCAATAGTCACGTATAATATTGAGCCAAGATAGTTTTATAATTGGAAGTCATTCTCTCATTTAAGGTATCATCATACCATGTTTTCTGGTCTTCTTTGCATATTATTATTGTATTTTGAATTCTAATGTTGGTAAAGTAAGCTTGGCGGTATCGGCACAATAAATTGCTGATGTATTTTACACGAGATACTTTACTACTCATTCATGCAGGTGTTACATAAACAAAATAATATTATGAATCATTCTTACATCATCATTGATGATTATGGTAAAAATTATGTGGGGACTAGGGACGTGTTAAGCGCTGTAGTTGGAGGTACATTCTTTGCAGAATCAACAAACGTTACAACGAGATCAGAATCAGTAATCTTTCGGCAAAGCATTCTCGTCAGTCAGTGCAAATGCAATTCATACTTTTCATTCATCATTGTATCAAAATTATTTTCACGAGGAGCAAACTATTGATATATGTATGCCAACATTCATTGACATCATTATTACTTATACTTATGCATATACTTGTTTGCTTTTACTTAAACCGCACAATACTAAAAGAAGAATACAGTAAAACTGGACTGTTGGACTTATTGGACTCAAGTATCGTTTTGGATTATGTTAGACACATTGATTCTGATTTTTATACTAAACTGATAGACAATTTTAACTAATTCATATGGCTCTTCTATGTGACATTTTCAAAATGTAGAAATCAGACGGTTCACTTTCCATTTACACCAAAACATCTAATAGTACAGGAGTCAGTGTTAGCTCTTCCAGGTTGCATCACTTGCATCGTAGTAATCATCCCAGAAGGCATAATAGCAGGAGCGTCAGTGAAGATCAAGGTTCCCACAATGGCGAAGCGTCAGCAGCAGCAGGGAATGCTCAGTTAATGCAGTGGATGTCGGCTGTCATGGCTGAGCATATTAATCATCATACCGCAGTTGATGGGGTTCATTATGCTTGGAACGGTGGTGCTGATGCTGTCGAGGTATGTTCTTTCCATGATTCACGGATTAGTAAAATCCCAGCACCTACAACATTACCACTACAAAAATCGTCATGAATCTCATAATGCTTTCTTAAGTCAGTCAGTCAGTCTCCTATCATTGTCCCTCTGGAAATTAAAAAGCACGATTAAAAGAAAGTGTACATATGAATCCATAATGAATGACGTGTTAAGCACATTTACAGAACCAGCCGACACTAAAATACAATGTACTTCATACAGTATAAAGTCGTTTGAAAAGTTACGTGTCCCATGTAAAGAGAATGGATGCATGATAGTCCCAATATGCTCCTGGAAAGCTATAATTTAATATGAATGACGCATTTCACAGAATTGTTCCTTTTATTTTGGCTTTTACAACATTAAATTTTGTGGGCGCCTACAATCCTTTATTTTTTATTACAATCAAGTGATATTTTCTCTCTGTACATACATATTACACACGTCTCTTGTCTTTGGTTGTCTATCTTCAGGTTCTGTAGAATGGTACAAATCGATTCCTATCGCTCCTTTACACTAAACTGTGTAGCGCCGTAGCAGCATAGTATTACTCATCCTGCGTTTTTTCTAAGATATTGTCATTATCATCATGTATACTCTTCAATATAGGTATTTAGTTGGCAGGAGAGGGCAATTACAAATTATCTTTCAAGTCAACGCGGTATTGGTTGCATTTGTAGAATGATTTCCTCACAGTGAGTCTTGTGTCTTTCACTTTTCGCGTAATCTAGAATTATATTTAAAGGACTTAATTGGATTCCTAAGTGTATCATGTAATACAATTCTTATATTAGTTTTCTATAATATAACCAACATCCACAAGGAAATTAATCCCGGTGTTTGGATAAATGTTTTGTGGAAATGCCATTACCGAATGAAAGTAAAGTAATCTAATATTATCCATGAAGAGATTTAATGGAAGTTCATGAAAGAATAATTATGGTAGCCTGTTATCAAGAGTTGTACTTTTTATTATGTGCTGACATAGATGAGCATAATATTTATTACAACCTCAGTAGTCAGTACACACAACATACACTTTTCGAAACACTTCACCAACTTTTTTGTCGCTGTAGTTTTCATCATGTATGAGACCAATGAAGCGTGTTATTCACGCATAACTTTCGTTTACTAACAGTTTAGTACATGCAAGTACGTGTACATGAAATATTTAGTTGCATCCACCAAAGTCTCTTATAAACGTAAATAATATAATATGAGCTTTCTCCCCCTCGGATGCTCAAATTTACCTAGCACAAAATTTCAATGATATTAAGTTTCGAAGAGTCTTGAGTGCACATGTGGCGAGTACACATGTTTCACTTCGTCAACAGTCGTTACAATCTATTCAATATGTCTACGATTCACTATGTCTAATAGACTAACACCATAAAGGTCTGCTAAAAATATTGCCGTATAAAGACGCTATACTTCTTGATCAAGATCACGTAAATATTATATAAAAGTTAAAGCACATCTGAGAAAAATAGAAATATTAGTGAAATGTTGGTCTGTGGTGGTAAATTAAAATGGCTCCTTATTGCTTTGCTGGCAACACAGCGCTAAATGCTACCCTTAAAATCCACGTTGCGTGGATTGTAATTTGCTTGCGCACATTTTTGATGCTGTATGATTATGGAAGATTTGTTTTAAGATAAAGTAAAAATGATTTTTTTTATCAAAAATCTTATAGGGTAAATTGAATTCACCTGAAAGTCATCATCACAACTCGCTGAAATCTGGTAAGTGTTGAAGATCATGGATCATTATTACTAATAATATTTATTTGCAACACAATGTTGTTAAATTAGCAGATAAATCACTTTTGTATATATACCTACATGGGTTTAAGTATATGATAGCCGGTATTCAATCAAGTATCAGTTTATGACTTTGATTAGCCAATTGATTTTGACGAAAGCTTGTGGCATGCGTAAATAGGGAAATGATGTAGGCAGCATATTATTGTTGAAAAGTGCATTTGTGTACGTAACGGTAGAAGAAATTAACGATAATCATTCTCATCTAAAAGTGAGCATAAAATTGGCTGTGGCATTTGCCGTACAGGCACCAGTCGTTTTGGTTTTTGATGAAGTATAAAACAGGATAAATAGATAGATGCACTATGAAAAAAACCACGCACGAACAACAACTGGTTTCTATCTGGCATTGTAGTACTCGAGAGAGTTTAAGAAAAAGTATGCAGATAGTTAGCGTGCATTTTATCGACAAATCAATTGTCGGTTTATCGTAGAACGAAACGTAACATTCGATATAGTATACTTTTAAAATCTTAGTTAATATTATGCATCGGATCAAGTACACCTCTTTAAGGAACTGCTGTTCTATTCCTGGTATAAGGCATAATATTATATTAACATAAGGTACTGATATGAGCCGTGCAAAATAAACCTGATTAGTTTATCATGGTTTAGAAAAGTGGCCACAAACTTTAAAATTTGGAAATGTTATGGATCGCTTCATAATAAGCAATTAAGAATGGAATCGTGGATGAAAGTGCAATGAATGACTTGCGATGATGAGGTTACAGGCAGGCAGCTTTTAATTTCGTATACTTCTTGTTATCATATCATATAGTGTACTTAGTACATACATTCTGCAGAAATGTTTTGGTCTGTTTGTCAGTTGAAACGAATTGATCAAAGAGGAGTTTAAACAGCGTAGAGAGCAGTTCGTCATCAAAACAAACGCAACGCATTTGGCCAATGAGCTATGCATGCGTACAAATTGAAGAACAAAGCAACTTGGAGCACAGATCAAAAATAGGAATAACTTGCTGAAAATCATTCGTTTTGGTGTAGATACGTTTTGTTTTACATATAAGACAATCTGTATTTCAAATTAGCTGGCCACAACCAATGTGGGGATTCATCTAAATTCACGTTCAAATTTACAGCTTTCATTTTCGTAAGCTAATACGATATTTCTTGAGGTTAGCAGTGAACTGTCCACTATAAACATTTTTTATGCTTTCATACTTTCATGTGACAAGACAACACTCAAAATAGTCAGAAAACATTTGATTAAACAGCTTCGTTAGTTCCGATGGCAAATGATCAATGTTGTGAACACCGCAATGTTGTGGCTTCTTGTCATCAACTATGTTGACCTGACTGATTAAATATTTATAATGGCTATTTTTTATTTATACAAGATAGTTTAATAATATGACTGCATTTTATATTACTTATAGTTGATCCAACATCTCCAACCTTACCTAATCTTTACGGTGCCCCCCGATCAAATACATCGGGATCTTCTGTCTCGTCGTCACCTCCAAGTTCAGCAGGACTTGTTGTGCCACAACCATTATCCAGTGGACAAAGCAATAATACCAAAGCACCCTCCCACAATAGTAGTGGTGGTGGCACTGGTAGGAAGTACCAGTGCAAAATGTGCCCTCAGGTAAGAATGATATTTTATAATTTTTGGTTTAGTCTATAAAGTCAAAAATCATTTAGCTGGGTACTCGACCGTTCCTCCCCCACTACCCTTGCTACCACTATCATAGTATCATATCATACTTACAATTAGGTAATCGCAGTTTTTTTTCAATTTGTATGATGTTCCATTGACATTGCATATTATTTTTAGTACCTAAATGGTTTTATTAAACAAGACGGAATATTTGGATCATGATGCTTATGATTCTTTTCAAACTACCTTAAGTGATGCTTTGAGAATAGTGCATCTTACATACACTAATATAGACATCCGAATTTTCTGACCACGGTGTTACAAGCGGTGTAATCTCAACATACGTTCTTTTAAAAACTGTTTAATTAACTGAAGAGGCTAAATAAGAAGGTAATAAAGGTATGGCGTCATATCCGATTTGAATGTTATACACGGGTGCACGCACAAACCGAAGAAAGAGAAATGCTGTTGGTTTTTTATCCAATATAACTACACCAATTTTCATAGAATGTTTACGGGTTCCGACAAGTACACCGCGGTGTACTTGTCGGCATTCCCAAGATATATACATGATACATATTCCCTGTGCTCTGCTTGATGGTTATGCATGATGTGATTTCACACATCTTAATGGACAAAAAATTGGGGCACCAAAAATTACTTAAAAATGGTACTTAGAAAAAGAAGGGCAAGTGAAGTGTGGAAAACGTTGGGCAATTAGCGTAATTGAAGTGGAAAATGGAAGAACACTAAAAACGAGTACTAAACAAACAGGTAGATAGACTTTCACTTTGTTAACATGTACCGTGTTGTAGGAATTATTATTATTATTGAGATTTTCAAAAGTTGGTATAATGTACTGACTTTCAATTTTGACCTGTCAGTCTGTATTCATTATTATTGGTCGTATCTTATATTTTAAACTGATGTAATATGGTAATAGCGATACATCCGAATCTCTGAAAAGGTTATGTATTTGATTCGACATGTTGATTGGCCTTATTCGGGCAAAAAGTATAATAATTCATTTCATGGTCCCATTTTGAAATGGAACAGTAGTTCAAATAGATGCTTCCTTATTCAAATTTCTCCAGTGGTTTAATAGAAATATGATTCTAGTTTTCACTTGTCCTTTGCTCTCAAATAAAATATCACATTATAATATTGGTTGGACTAGGTTTATGTAAGCTGTTCTCTATAAATTTATATTCAGCTAATCTTAATCTTCACATTTTCAATGTGTGCCTGTTGCACTTGTACTGTTTTTTTCTCTTTTGCTTAATGTTATCTCGGTTAAACGTGGATTAAAAACTGGCGTTACTTTGCAGAAAAATTTCGTACAACCATAATAACTGATATGCTTAACTGGAGAGAGTTTGCATATGAATGCAACGGTCTTTCCTTGGTCTGTCTACTGAACATGGATTTCTTTTTTCCAAGTAAATAACTGCTGTACGTTAGTGTACAGACATTAGCTCTATTAATAAATGAGAAAGGATTAATTAAAATATGAGGTTGTCGACTTTTTTTGACGATGGAAAAAGGCCACTTACTTATCTTAATGCTTCGGTAAAATCTATGAATAGGTAAGAAAAAGTGACTCAAGAGAGTCATTATCACATTCACAAGTTTTTCAATAACTTTCTTCTATTTAGGTAAGCCAGTCGAGTAGAACTCCCGTTCGTACTTTCTTTTCCCTTGTATTCGAATGACAAGCTTGGTTTAAGTGAGTGAAATCTTTCGCGAGTAGGCATGTTTGCTTATCTGAGAAATGTGTTACCCATTGCTTAAATGCCCATTTTACGTGTTTATTGCCTCCATTAAAAATTCCAGGATTCAGTAACCTAATTATTCTTTTCGTCAGTGGTGTTGCATTTTATGCAAGCCAGAGGGGTTGTTACTGGCATTATAAAAAATATCCCATATAGTAATTGCTTAGTTGCATGCAACGTGTAATTAAAACGCGTCTCCCCATCAGATCAAGTAATCAGGTGTGTGTGAAATATTTCGCAGGTTGAATGTTTTGTTATCATTATTATATGCGTATGAATCGGTTGGGTTTTTGAAAGGTTTTAGCAATGCACTTTTTTCGCGGGACTGGAACCAAAGGACATAAATTGTTTAGAACAAATCACTGTTGAAAACAATATACGAAAGTGGCGAAAGCTAATGAAATTATGACGAAATGAAAATGAAATTGGTTGCTCGAAACGATCTTCAAGGATTTATAAATAAATTACTAAAGCCATGCTTATAGCAAGGACTCTTTTAGTTTGGCGACAATTTCCTTGCTGGCTGTGCACTATGTTGATTCTCTTTATCGGTAATCGATACAATAGAGTATATAGAGTATTCATTGTTATAATCACTGAAATACTGAATTCCTCCAGAGAAATATATTGACCCTTCCGTTCCGAGTTAAAGCGTTCAAGAAATTTGGCAGACAAACATGACAAAACCTTAAAAGTGGTTCCGCCGATTAATAACAAAACAAAGCTTTTTAATGTGGAATCAGATATAGTTTTTTAAAGGCTCATTGTTTTAACGGTGAACATGTTTCATTTTTTAAATGTCACATGACAAAAGGAAACACAGGGCTAAAGAGAATAATATAATATATTGCTTCCATTTTTAAAATGTGATAAATCGTTCGCATATTTTTCCACAATTTATTTCTGGATTTTACAAGTCCTGAAGCAAAGCAGGGTTTAGTTTTAACTTGCTACAATAATATACGTATGTATACCTAGTGGGCACTAGTAGGTTACATAAACGTACTATACTTTCTGGTTATTTTTCGAAAACTTGATTGAATTGTCTGCATTGACATTACATGTGTATGCATATGTTTATAACACAGCAATTATAGTTTGTACCAGTAAATTGCTTTCATGCCTTTATATAACAGTATATTGAAACCTCTTTACTCTCCTCTCCAGTAATATATTGAATTTATTAATCGAAATTAAAATCTTGATTCTTTATTCGCTGTAACAAAATTGCATTTAACGTTTTCGATATTTATTGTGTAGTATTTTAAGCTTTACATACTGATGCCGTAACAAAGCAATTTTCTGTAATTCACATAATGATATCTGCGAAGACAAATGAGTTGGCCTTTACTGTCGTTAGAATCGCATTAGTCCAATAATGACCTTGTTATTTAAACTTTTTTGTTGCCAGGTATCGTTTTTTGCGACAATAGTGTGCTGTTGTTGGTATTATTGATGTGCACATGTACTAACTTATTTTTATTTTTATATGGGTTAATGTGGTATTGAGTGTGTGTCCATGTGTGCGTATATTTGTACAACGTGTCAAATCCTTAAAAAAATTATAACAGTGAGCAATATTCTCTCATACATGTGAATAATATGCACATTTATTTTATGCGCATACTGAAAGCCAAATGAGATGGAACTCTTAATGTAAAGTAAAGTGACTAAAATGAGTATACATAATACATTCGAATATATTTATTTATAATATGTGGTGGAGTTTTATTATAGGAGATGGTTCCTTACATAAAATAATGCACACACGGATCCGTAAAATACTTCATATAAAGCATTAGGCTTTTATTTCATTGGTGCAGTATATACAGCATTATAGCTAGTTGGGAAATAAATTTAGTATAGCTTTAGTTGATGTAGTTGAATTATTACCGCTCATTACATCGTGTCAAGTAAAAAATGATGATGCTTTGAGTAGTAGTGTGCACAACAGAAAACAAAAGACTAATTTGTACTCACTTGGCCTTAAAGGAAAAATCCTGAACAGTCATGGTGTAATTTGTGATGGATTGCCTGATTTTATGATTCCAATGAAAGCGCGTATGACATTCATTCATGTAAAACTTCTGATGATGATTACATGAAAGATGGAGGCGATGAGGATTACATAAAAATTTCACGTCTGATGCTCATTAATAACGTATATACGAAGAACCGAAAATTCTCGAAAAATAATGCACTTTGTTTCTTGGTCAGTCAGGATTGTAAATACGCAAAAGAGAATTCTGAGAATTACGGAAACATACCCACTCTTGACCGTGTCTCTCTCCCGGACTGGCTGTAAATAAGTTATGGCTATATCTGAGCTGTTGCAAATTATTATTTTACACAGATAATTATAAAGTGGTAGGATGAACACGCTATTAACAAGCCCGTATTGTCTGTGTTGCCGTCCGTCCGCCACTCATGACAACGTCCGCCGTATATATTGTATTTTTGCATGTACTGTGTTAAGAAATGCCAACTTGAAATAGATATAGATTCAAATTGCATTATTAGAGAACATGATGTTTGACACATGGCGCATTAGTGGGCGATCCAAATCACTAACTATGAATAGTTAAATAGATTGAAGTACATAATATAAAGAAGTGATATTACTTTAGTTCAACGGATGTTTTTGTTAGCGGTTACAGCAAATTATTATATTGCTTTTTTGCCAACTTGAATTTTACGTATCAAGTAATTCTATCATGCACAAAGCTTTTGGAAAAGCATACTCTACAGGGTTTGAAATGAGTGATGCACGAGTCATAAATCGTGAGAATTGCAAAGTGTTTTCTGACTGTTTCAAAAAGACTAGGAAGTTTGCTGCCTCGCTTAGCCCGCGTCAAGCTCTTCTTAAGACAATGAGAGTTTTTGTTTTGTCCTTGCTTATTTTGTTTTACTCTTTTTTCCATTTCTGCTTAGACTTGACTTGATGATGATGATGATGGCAAGGTAAAATTCACTTCACGATATGATTAACTTTGTGTTAAACAATGATTTGAACTGGCAATCAATCAATGTTGATTCGCATAAGATGTTCCTTATATGGTTTCATGAGTTTTAGAGTGACTAAATGTGACTCGTGGCTAACTCAATTTGTGCTGTGGGAGACGAAATCTGGCTTATGGACATATATAATATAGTCCATTCATGCTCACTGAACATGCTATTAGTGTAATTATTGCTGTGTTGTTACCACTATTATACAAACCGTGCAAATAGCTAATACGATGCATTTTGAAATTATGGGATTTCATCTGTTTACAAGCGTACACTGTGCACACAAGTTCAAGTATTTTGTTCCAATGGTAAGATTCTCTACTTAAAACAAGAGAATCACTTAAGTGTTTGATTTGCAATGTATTGGTCTTATGCGCAAATGCACATGGATGTACAAAAAATTAAAAAGAAAAGTAATATTCCATTATCGAATTGGCCATATTAAATCGGATTTTTTACGTTATTGGTATTGCGTATGGGCATAGAAAACACAATGTAACGACGGCAGAATTAAATTGGTTTGAGAACCTTGACACTGCCTTTGAATTAAAAAACAAGAAAGTACATTACATCGTGAATAAAATGTCTACAAAACATAATATATCACGCAATTATAAATTTACCGGAAGTGCTTGGCTAAAATGAACTCATTACATTGTGCCAGTTGATTAATGGAAGTAAGTTAGTTTCTATTTATTTTTCATGACGTAATGTGGTTTCTCACGTTATGTGTATAATTATCACACGAGCAATTTAAAAGAACTAAATAGGCCTGGATATTAATTGAATTTGGGAACTACTTCACCTTGAGTATGGTATATTAGGTGAATGTATTATTAATAATTTTCACACTTCAGTATTTTTCCATCATAAAGCATAATCATTACTCCCTGTTACTTTTACATCGATTAATTTGTTACGAAGTTGTAGAAAGAGAACTAAATTTTACACTTGTGTGCTACGCGATATTGTTCTTGTGTCAAGAAAAAGTAAAATTCCAAACAGCCTTCATACGCGTTACATAGATAAGCTTTATTTGTGCTTGATACATTGTAAAAATATCTTGCTTTAGAACGTTAACCAAACCAAATGATGACCACCTGTCAAGTTGAAATTACTTATATGAGACTTCGAATGTTATTGTAGAGCATGACTCATTATTAAAAATAAAATACTAAGATCAACTGTCAGCCGCAAAAGTTTTGACATTGATGTAAATAAGTACATTTTGGATGGGAACGGGAAAGGGTGTGTGCGCTTTTATTTTTTCATTTAGGATTTGCTCAGGTTCGCCTTCTATAAAAATCTGCTCCAGTGCGACTTATTGTAGTACATTTTATTTATTACTACTTTGCGGTATGTCATTCCTTGTTTCTCTGTTATGTTCTAAACTTGACGGCTTTTCAGATATCAAACTTTGATTTTATTTCTGTACCCGAAAACAAAAGGACCACGACAAGACCACTTGCACGAGTGGTTGTTGTTTGCGAATAATTCCCAAGTTTTATGCCGCAGATACCGTACAGTGGGCTTGATGTGTGCAAGAGAAAAATACTTATTAAATATTATAATTTGTGTTATTTCACAAGTGAATATTATCGACATTATTCGACATAGCGAAATGTAAGACATCAACAAATCCTGTTTTATGACGATGATGAATCTGTGGATTGAATTTTAAGCAACTTGTGTTTCCCCGTGATGCACGTGTGAGTAGGCCGAGTAGTTTACGTAATGCATCCATAGGCGCATTGTCCAATGACCATATTCATCCTTCGAACGACCCGAACCTCATCATGGTCACCATATTAAAATATCGCCTTTCAGTTGGCTCCTTAACTTTTTTAATAATATGACTTGCCCATCGACTTTTATGCAGTCGTATGTTTTGCAAAATGAACCATGTATATATGTATTGCAAAAAGTTCCCGATGGCGTGACGCCATCAAGACAGAGTGGGTTTCTACGGATAATGTTTCGGTTTACCACCTAGAAAGTCAGGGATACAATGTTATGTAGACATATTGGAGAAAGGGACAACCACAGATGAAAATCGACTCGGAACAGAAAGTAATGAGCAAAACGTCAAAATGATTAAGCTTTGCTTTACTATATTTAATATTAGTTTTTATATGGTCATAATATCTTGAATGTGTGGGATTTTGAAATCTTGATCATTGTCAGGTCATTGCAAAAGTTTTATAACAGTAATATATCGTTTATCAATACGATTTGCATGTCATTCATGACATACGATTTACTTAGAACACTCATCACTTCATTTAAATCGCAAGCATTAGAAACTATTTTCAATTGCCAATCCTCTGTATAACGCAACAGGTAAGTTAAACAGTCTACGAGAATTGGTTATTTGAAGCATATTTTTGAATGATAGAGGGCTACAGATTACATTAGCAAATATCTGCATATATTGAAATGCAGCAGCGCAAGCAGTTCGAAGAAATGAATGCTGTTTTATAGTTTTTTTTACCTCTAATCTAACACTAAACCGAAGCATCTTTCTAAAAGTCCAGAAAACAACTTTGCTTGTATTAAAATCATTCACTCTATCAGTCAAGTTGAAGTAGGAGGCTCGTTCGTGTTTCTCACAGCCAAAGCTTGTGAGTGGGTCAGACAAAGTCAGTTTTTTATTATTATTATTGTGGTATGATGTGTTATGTAAAGATAAACGATTGTGAGTGGAATATCAAATTCAATTCAATTACCGACGTGTAATAAGGTGCTTGGACGATTATCAGTCATTCAGAAGAATCATGTATGATATGTACATAAAGGAAAATATTATAAAGAGGAAGTAATGCTAGAGCGCAAATCATATTTAGCAGAGAAATAATGACCATGGCAGGCTTGGGCAGCAGGATATGTTTTGTTACCTGTTTCATTTTGTTCATTATAATATACATAATATTTCCGTACAGCCCTTCAACATGAAATGATGAAGCTCATTATATATATCATTTATTTATATGAAATAATAAATGCGAATATTTTATTGCTGCATTTATATTGTTTATTGTGTAGAAAAATATTGCTGGTTTGCATTGATGGCAGGTCTCTCTCCAGAGTAGCATTCATTATCGCTACACAACATCAGTAGATTGATTTCTTATTACAACCATCATCACCACCTTGTGCGTAATCTGTAAATGTTTAATGCGACTATAATTTGGTTAATCTGATAATATAAACTTATACAATTTAAAAAAAGAGATACCTTTCAGTAAGTAGTACAAGTATATAGCAGGTGCACTTTGTGGCTTTTTGTTTGATAGAGTTTGTAAATACCTGTTTGTAAAACAGTTTCCTATTAAATCTGTGCATATGATGATAAGTGATAATATTACTCCATTTAAATGTAGACAATATGATTCGCACACGAATTGGTAAAGGGGCTCCGAACCGAAATACAGTTGTATATTATAAGTAGTAATTATCGCAATATTTGAATTTGACTAAAAGTGACATGGTTTATTTTTAAATTTTCGGAAAATGAAGCTTTTTGATTAATCTCTACGTATATGTATCATCAATAATCCAGAAAGGGCCGGTTTTTTCTGTGACAAAATAGAAAAAAAACCTGTTATTTTGGTTCTCCTGTCCCGTTGTGCTCTGTCCGTGTCATCCATGTGTTGCATATCCATGACGATTTCATTTACTCACTCCGTCAACCACTTGCTTGGCTAATGACGATGATTTTGCATTGTCTCGCCAAACTTAATACTTTAATATGACCAAAGTAGATCGTTGCAGTCCTGAAATTCAAACAATTTCGGAAGATAGTCAAAGTCAATGTAGCGTTGTTTTCGAAACGGATAGTTTTTCATCATAGCCATAACTTAATATGTTAATATAAATTTTCACGGAAAGTATGTTTGGTATATATACAATGATGATGATTATGGTGGGTTGGAATAACAACTTAAATGCGATGTGCATTGTGTGAATATTGCTTCAAGGGGGAAAATCTGATCTCTAAAAAGGCGGTCAGAGGACAATAAATTTCATCTTTTAAGATCTCAAACCCTTCCTTTTCAAGTTTTGCTTTGAATAATTAGTGTACAAACGTTTAATTATGCGACTATTACTTTTACAAGAAGCCTAACATGATCTACTACTACTTGCATTTTAGTTTTCTCGGGGTGCCGTGAAGTAATCATAATGTGTAGACTCAGACATGCCTTATGTTACATGCTGTAGAGAGACCGACTACGTCAGCGTCGAACTATCCAACTCGACTTTATGTAGTTACGGATTCACATCAGACAATGAAAGGCAAACAGAGGCGAGCAGTTAAAACTAGATATTTCCAAAGATTTTCAACAAACGTAAATAAAAGTTGTAGCGGGGAATACTACATGCGTAATAGTGAGTGCTCCTAACTAACTTAAGTGAAGGCGAATAATAATATTTTGTACATTAATAACAATGGTACTTTTTTGTCAGTACAGAACTTCCACATTTTGTATTGTCTACTTTTACTACAAGTCTTGGGTGTAAATACTGGCAAGAATTCACAAAACCGAGGCACCACTCGCTTTGTAACCATCTAATAACGTCATGTTGTAAGATGGATGTTGAGCAAAAATTTTCCATTAACAAAAAGCTGGGCTAAAAGGGGATGGAAACTTGGCCAACTTGTAATGCCTCTAAGAGCATAAATCTGTCAATCTTGAATTTCTCAACTGTTACTATTCATGTGATTCTTAAATAATATGCTTAATGTGCGTATAATGCACACACATATATAAGTACATGCACTCTTTTTTACACTCTGCCTGTCCATGTGAACTTGACTTATTGAGTAGAATAATTGTATCTTATAGTATATTATTATATAATCGAATATAGTTTACTAACAAACATCTTTTTCCGAATTTTTGCTTTTCTATGTCCTCGGGCTTTTTTAACCACTCTTCTACCAACTTTTTTTTTTGCTTTTAGCGCTTCACAATTTACAATTAAGCATAAAATGACAACTTGAACCGGCTAACCGAGAAAACTTTTTGCTCGTAAAATTATTACAAAGTTCTGGCTAGTTAAAGTTGTTTCCTATATATAGGTTCTTTTTTCGGGGTAAGCATAAATATTGTACTTGTTTTGATATTACGTTACGTGGCTGGAACAACACTTAAATGTTTGTATAAAGTACAAACAACATAAATTGTAGCACATGCATAAATTTGATGGATTCTGATATGGTCTGAGTTCAGGTTTGCTTGAAGCATCATAAAGAAGGAGGCAATGATAGTGATAAAATTCAAGTTGAGTGTTTTCTTGTCCGATAATTATCAATCGAGCGCGTTAGATCTCCCTTTTCAGGCTTCGTGGCTAATTACCTAAACAATTTTCTGTGTACACATTCAACCATACATCTGCCTTAATTCTCCCAGTGATTTTTAATGAATTTCCTGGTGTGGACAGATCATTTCATAATGTAAATGCAGGCAAAAATATAGATGGAAAATTATAATGTAGATGAACACTTATTGTTTTTTCATACTTTGTATCTTTTTTATCAAGATGTGCATCTTGACTGATCCGACATAATGTTTGCTTGCAGTTACTACGCATGTCAAATCTTTTTGGTTATTATTAATGGGTAAAAAGCTAACAGTTGCACTTAAAATTAAAGGTACAAGAAACTGAGAGATTTTCCGAGTTGATAGCTTATCAACTCTAGATAATCTGTTACGGTACGGGAACTCCTAGAAGAGGAGAAAACCCTTCAAGTGTGCCGAGGTAGTTTACATGAAAAATCTAGTTGGTGGTTTAGAAATCCGCATTGCCGTCCGAAATTATGGCGTCTGCTCTCCCATTAACTTACTGTATTCATCAGACTATGAGTTATTTTTCATCTAACATTTTTTCAGGTTTATGCAGTTGAATGAAATAGTCCACGTCATGTCAGAAGTACATATTTTTTCATGTACAACTGCATCATCATATCAGGGGTAACGTGAATCCATTCTTCTGATAGACAATATGCTGTTTTCCCCACTTTGCATATCTTTAAAAACCGGTGGCAGGTTGTTGCTCTGCTCATCACCGATGACGTACAGAGCAAAAAGTTAGAAAGTGTTGTCTGTAAAAAATCCCAAGAAAGGATTTCGTACTCGGTAACCTAAACAAAGGGATGGCACGTGGTACGTCATGTAAAATCAATTTCAGTCACTGATTTATCAGGTTTAAATTATCCCTGGTTTTATTCACAAATTATGATTTTTCTTTAAAAAGTTTTGAAAAATTGCGTAGTACAAGAGATGGGCGCGCGTGGTAGGTGCATCATTAATTACAAACAGACAAAAGGTGTATACGAACGATAAGAATACTTTTTCATGTCAATAAAAACCGGGAACCAACAAAAATGTAGAGTTACCCTGACGAAACATGAGCTTAACTTTTTGTGTTTGATCTTTTTGCCTGCAGTCCGCAAACTGATGAGATGCTCATTCATCATTTATAACTATAATTCGGATATGTACATACAGTTGTAATTGAAGATAACAGAGTTGTATGAGTATGAGTGCATATAAACATGGGAGATACTAATAGATACGTACACACATATTCGCAGCTTGCCTTCACTGATGCATTACTAAATCTAAACAAGAGTTTTGTTTCAACATATAAAACAGTCGCTGTTTTACTCTAAGTAGTTATTTTTTGGTGTTCTTCCTTTTCTAAAAATGGCAAATGAGCTACCGCTAAAAGTAGGATTGTTTCTACGATTGTAAATCGGTAACATGAAATATTTATAAAAAAATGTATCCACAAAATATTTATACAATGAAAAAAAACAAGATTCCACCTCACTCGACAGAATGTAAGTGTCGAGATTCAAGATGTAATTATATCGGTGTCTAGAAGTGGCTCGGTGGTGGTGGTGCCCCTATCTACTAATGTATGTATATCTATTTGTTTCAACAGCTAAGCGTTGAGTATTATGCTGATGAGTTTGATGAGAAGGAAGGAGGCTTGTCTACTAATAAACAAATTGTGATTAAAATTTCTGGGTGGGAATGTCCGTTTACAGCTTGTTAAGTAAACTGGAATAGAACTGCCACTTCTAGTATTACTACCTCCACCATTTACGATTTAGTCGAGTCGACCTACGTAGAGTCGCCTTTGTAAAAAATGAAGAAGCGCGTATACATATATTTCGCTTGAAGGGTAAAAGTTGAATAGAAGAGAAACAATGCACGCCAATGTAGAGTCTTTCAGAACAATATCTAACATGATTTTACCTTTTTGTCTTCTTCTCTTGTTGTTTTTTAAATTCCGGCAGAGCAACTATAGCTTCTGTTGTTGAAAACAGCAAGCGGTCCTTGCGACCGCTGAGCCTGCTACAAGAAGTGGGGATCCGCAGTCTGTGACTCGCATTAACTAACGTAGAAAAACATCTGCTTACAAATATAGATCAGTTTAATCAACCTAGTCACTCATCGTATTCTATAAAGATTTTTGAGAGTTCAGCAACTTGTTGCTATTTCCCATTCCACAATATGTATTATTTCATTTTGAAAACCTGAAAGTTATTGGGAGGTGCGCGGTATCGCAAATCATTATTGAAGCCGCATACATCTCAAACTGTCATTTGCCAAACATGCTCCATAATGTATTGTCAGCATCCGCATTAAAAATAAATTTGAATATTCAAATGTGTTTCTTTAAAAGTTTTATAAGGGTTTCTACCTAATTTTGATGAATAAGTGAAAGGTCCACAGAGAAAATTCACGCAATAGTTTCTCATTAGTTCATCCTGTTTTTGTTCATTTTTATTCAAGTACGTATGTGTTTCATTGCATTTGGCTTCTTCTCACTCTCACTGCCTTGTTGAAGGCCAATATTAATGAACTAAATAAGATTCGTGCTACTCGTTTCATCCTCATGATCATGAATCGACAGATGCATACCGCTTGCACCTTGAAATCAATTGATTAGAGGCGACTCCTTCAAACATCGAGTAACCGGTCAGTAATTTTTTGTTTGAAACAAGCCTTGTGCATGTATTGTATAAGTAGGCATGCATGGATTCTTGCTCTTTAATACATTTTCCTTTCACGCTCATCTTCATGGATCTGCCAGGTTTTTCTCTTTCCCTGACTGGCTCTGCCTCAGCGGTAAATGGAATAGAAGTTATTAATTGTATGTAAGTCGAGGTGGGGAGCATGTTCTCAAAGAAATGCAAATGAGATGTTGATGAAATTTACTGTAATTAGTGTCATAGGTTCCTACTAATTAAATTAGATTTATATTCTTGGGAAAGGATTCGGAATTATTCGAGGTGTGAAGCGTTCTGTCACCCCTGGGCGGTCAGGAGAAAATGCTGCTCCTATGCTTACACTTACGAAAAGGCGAGCCAAGGGGTTTTAGTGTTTAGTATTTACATTTTGATCACGATGAAAATTTCTCTGATTAGTAACTGAAGGGGTTTGTTACTCTCTTCCCTCTTCTGGCGTCTTATCCAAGTAATTTAATACTCTGTACAGAAGACATTACGGCGAGCCTACTTATAAATTTTGCTCATTTTTGGTTTTCCGGTCTAAATTGTTTTCTGTTGTACTGCTTCCGAAGACATATCACTGTGGGGCACCTGTTATTTCATAGTTTTATATACTTCATCGTTACAAAATCATATTCTCGTTTGGTTACTCGGTCCATCATTATTAAACACTGTATGCGTATAGGTACTCCTGTTCTTTTAGGAAGCAGCCATCAAGATAGACAATATTTTTTCCCAATGACTTGAGTGGGCGTAATTCCCAGAAAAAAATCAACTTCAACATTTTTACTCTTTATCTCTGTATAAATGAATGGTACGTGGTATGGAGCGTTTGAATACATAATAATCTTTCTTTCTTCACTTTTAATCGTGTACTCAAACCAACAAAACATCAACAGACAAGCCACGACCATTCTTAACAGCGATGGTCTACTAATGGTATAATTACTTTACACTGTTTTCCTTTTTTTACATGTAGATTCACGTTTCACACTGATTTCGAATTTTTTGCTTCATGAATTTGATGAATCGGTAAAATATATGACGCTTGTCTGAAAATCTGACAGGTATCAGCTTTCGATTTTTACCTTTTTTAGGGGGCTATTATGAATTATGCCAGGAGAAGCACACTTTTTGGAACCATGAACAAGAAATACATTGTAAAAACATCAAATAAACTTTTCTGGTTTTTTCTATTATCAGTTTTATTAAATCAATTAGGAAAATATATGGAAAATGCAATTTAGGAAAGCTAACAATTATTATTCTTGAATAAACTTTTATTGGATCCGCAACAACTTGGTTGAAAGAGAAAACGTGGATTTTTGTAAACTCTGCCGTGAATATTGAAATGCTCATATTATGGATAGTTTTATTCAATTTTTTAGCATCTCAGTATATATCAGCGGCTGGGCCAAGCGGGCAGAAACCAGAATTGGCAAATAGTATCTCATCATCATCATATCGTGGTGCAGTGATGTAAGCAGTTTGGCACAAGAATAATATGGATTTATGGATAATAAACTTGATCGGGAGAATATGAGTGATGCAGTGTTGAGAATAAAATACACTGGTTGACTCCATTATTATGATCATTATTGTCGAAAAACATGATAGCAGGCTGCATGTATTCTACATTTTTTTCGATCTCAAAACCGGTCCAGGCAAATAAGCACGATTTCATGATACTCACCGAGATAATAAACATCTAACTAACAGAATCTAGAATCTTTCAGGTCACCTTTCTCTTAGATAGAAATAGTTTGGATAAATACTTTGCATTTCTTTCTATTCTATTGTCAGCAGCAGATTAAAAGACATGAAGAAAAAACACAATGCACCAATCTATATTTAATTTTTTAAAGAAACTGCAAAACCGGAGCTGCAATTCCCATAAAAACTTTCAATTGAATAATTTAATATTGAATTTGTATTTCGAGTTACGATCAGCTATCTTTTATCCTTCTTTGACAGATTTTTACCTTTGCGTAAACTTAAGCTTTGGTCGTATTTCATTCTGTCGTATGCATTGTTACGACTTTTGTAGTATTCTTTTTAACTTTCGTAGTAGACTTTTTAACAGTATTGGATACTTTTGTTGGGAAAACTTTAAAAAAGTATTGACAGTTTATTGCTGTCAATCAGAATATTATAGGAATGTATCAAAGTAATTTTTGCGTCATTGTCATATATTGTCATTCATTCTCTATTTAAATTTGTTGCATTTTAGCTGTATTCTATGCACATATTCTACTCTAGCCTTCAGGTACCATTGTAAATGTTCCTGTGAAAATTTCTCATATAACCTAACATTCAGATTATATACTTGCCCGTACAAACCTACCTCAGAAGGTACTTCTGTGAGTCTGGAAGAAGATGAAAGTAGCATCCTCAAAATCCTTTTAGATATTGTACCGCCCATTTCCTATAGAAAAAAATGGAATTCAAATATAATCTACAAACTCACACATCTTAATATTCATCTAAATCAAACGTTTTTTAATGTAAAGCCTGAAGGACCTACTGGACTGTCCTAACAGTAGGTGTCTATTTGTAATGGGAATCGTAGCGGACGTTCGTGGGAAAAAAATTGGGCAAGGAAATCATCATTGAAATCTTAATATTGTAATGACGATTGCCTATTTAAATTTTGAATTATCTGCATAATGTTCTCCTAACCAGAGGATGATAATTTGCATGAACGGTTCTTTCCTTTCCTATCATTGCATTTAAGGGATTTCGGAATATCGATTGTACAACAAACACATAAAGAAAAAAGGTTGAATATAAATATAAAAGGCAAAACATAAAACAACCTTGCCTTACTTTGCATTCCTGCACCCTTGTCCTTACCGAAATCCAACATTCAGATCTTTTGGTTTGTCTGTCCACAAAAATAATGATTTTGCTGTACATCCTGTATTGTCCGCTGAGGAGTTTTTTGGGGTGTCTTTGTTGGTCGCTGGGATTTCATCTGTTCCTTCCACAAGTAAAAAAAATTCCGGTGGGTTTATTGATAAATCTGGTGCTAGTGCCACTTATTTGATCAACATCACCGAAGGTCAGAGGGCCGTGGTTGAATATTTATTTGTATTGTGTACACATATCTGCAGTGAACAAAAAATGGCTATTTAAAATCTCCTTCTTAATCTGAAAATTATGTACCTTACTTCAAATGTATTAATATTACAAACAGCTTTTATACATTCCTATCATATTCATATATTCAAAAGATCTCATTGAATATTCAGGAAGTAAATTCCGATAATAGTAAAATTGGATGTGGGAAGGCCCATCGCCGGCATTTGTATGCTTATAATTTGGATCCAGAAATTTAGGAGAGAGAAAAGATCGCTTTTCTGAATTATAATATGAAGGTAAAAAAAAGAGACCCTTGAGTTGGTATATAGACTCACGCAGGTGCTTTTGCCCATTTTTACTGTTCTCTTTTAGGATTGATGATAATGATAATGACTAGCGACGACCAGTGAGGTTTTATTGCTTCTTGTTGCCCCTCCGCTGCCGTCCGTACGTTTGTTTGTTGCCATAAAATTTGGTTGATGTGCACAAAGCTGGCCAAATGAGTTCTGGAGAATTCCCACGGTACCCTTACACAACCGATCTTAAGTGGCTGTAAAGTTGATTGGTAACGTTCGCTAATGAAAATAAAAAATGAAGATGAAGGCATGTGTGCTTGGTGTTGCTGGCTCGTTACTTTCGCAGTCTTTCATGCGTTTATATGCATATTAAAACTTTTTGACTTTGCCATTACCGGTTCTAATCCATTCTGCTTTAAACAGATAACGTTCTTGGATGCAAGGCACAATTTCTAGTTTTGTTAGATTTCACCATTTGGTACTTGATGAGTTTATGTTCAAAGTAATGCCATCTTTGTATCTTTGCTTGAAGTTAAGAAAATACCGCTGATTGTCAGTTCCTGCTAATAGGAAATTGAAATTATCTTTGTTATCCGTAAATTATGTACTGGTACTTATGTGGTTATCCAAATATTTGTCATCCATGGAATATAGGTAGTATTATTTGAATAACCGTATTATGGATCCCTGAACGGAAAAACTAGAATGTTAAATCTAGTCGGCATTTTTTGTAAGACTGTGTTGGTGGGTTGACTGCACGACAGCGTGTTGAAAGTCTGAATTATGATAAAAAGCAAGACACGGACAAGGCAGTTTTACCCTTTTTACTTTCATTTTCTCTAAATGACTAAGGATCAAGGTTGTTCACAGCCAAAAATAAATGAGGGAATTATATAAAATTACACAAGTAAGTAATTCACGGATACTGAAACGCTGAAAGGAGTTTTTTAAAGGTACGACCCTTCCATTCTATGTTTGTATTTGTATGCGGAAGTGTCGTCCTCCGTGGTTCATACATTTTTTATTTATTCTAAAAAGTTTGTATGCGCCCCTTTTCCAACCAGTTTTTTTCCCAGGATAATTTAAATATATACTGGACGTAAATGTATGTAAATATGATACCAAAGGAAATACCCTTAGGTACACTTTTACTTTCAAAATCAAAGAAAAAGCATGACTGTATTCAGGTGATTCAAGGTTGTGCCCTTTTTTCATTCATGTATCTTAATGTGCCCTTCAGAAAAGAGGAACTAAAAACTCTTACGGTACACATTGTGTATTAAGGGCAAACAAGCGGAATGATTATTATGCGTCCATGTATTTATGTTTTCTTGAATAGTGATTGAAAAAATGGTCATGCTTATTTGTTTATTTAAATCGTAGTCCATCATCCGATGTTTTTGTAATGGTCCACAAAGGCAAGAAAAAATGTAAGTAAAGGGGTTAATTTATGCTGATGCATATCAGATCTAGCAATATTTTTTATTTATTCAAACATCAATCTGATTTAAGATTTTGGGAAAGGAGGAGCACTACTTCACATTTTGAAAATTTACAATAGCATCATTTTATTTATATATTTATTATTTTTCTTAAAAGATCGGATTTCGTCTTTTCTATTTGCTATGAGCAGCAGTAGCCTTGTTTCCCACAGGTAAAAAATGAACTACAAATTTATGCACGAAAAACCCTTTTGATCAGTGCATTTTGCTGAATAAGTAATTCCTCAATTCTTTTTGTGAGCTTGGATTGGATTAAAGATATGTTTTGATTATGAATTTGATCATAGAGGGAGGGGGAGTATTTAGTGGTGGTCTCTGAAAATAACAGGTGCCAATGCTCAAATTCAATAGCCCGCAAACATATTTGAAAAAACTTGAATCGTTGCTCAGTTTTATCCTTGGATAATTTTCATTCAATCAAGTTTATTTCTTTCTCTTCAGGGGTTCCGATCTGTATAAGCGCATCCATTCCATTTTTTTCCTTCTTTGAAAGTTTGCTCTTGGTCGGTCGGATTAGGTTTCTTCGGTGAGGAGAAGATCTTGATGCGCCAAAGAGTTCTGTTTATACTGCGTACAATGTAGGACTTCTGAGAACCACGAGGAATTGAAATATGAGACCTTTGATTTTCGTTTTGTGTGGGACTATGTAGGCGTCCTTCTCGAAATAGCTTTTTGTATGAAACAAAGGTGAAAAGGGTTTAATTTTGCTTTAATGGAACATGCTGATTTTTTAAGTAAAAAATGAAGCATGGCAAGGTGCGACATTGAAAATTTGATATATTACTTTCTAATATTATATATAATGGATTTATAGATTACAAAGAAAACATGAAAAAGGTTTTGTTAGATGATGATTCTCCATTTTTTGTTCCCACATTTTGTCTACCTTTCAAGAGTTTTAATGGAAAGTAAAAGTAGCTAGATTGATCGGAAAATATTGGTCTCCTTTTCATCTTTTATCTACCTTCCTTCCACTACCATTTAACGTCAAATGCTACTATTCATTTCGTATAAAGCATTTCAGATTTCATTTTTTACTAAAAATTTACCCCAGCATGCACTCCTTGGTTCAATTTTTGATGACAAGGTCAACTTGACTTTACTGTTGCCTGCTTATATCTATAAATATGAGATAAGCAATGGGCTGAAATTCTTTATTACAATGTATATATGGGTTGGTTTAAATAGGAAAATCGTACTCGCCTAAGTAGCAATATTTTTCTTTCTATTCGAATTAAAACCAGTCTGTAAGGAAGTAAAACCACAGATTTTTAGAGTTATGATTTTTTTCTCAAGACATTGCAAAGTACTCTTCAGAAAATGGTAATTAATTATTATAAACGTGTCACGCTGAGAGATCATTGTCGTTGACAGCTTGAATTTTCAAGTCCACCTTGTTAATCTCTGTGTGCATCTTGGTGTGTAACAGGAAACTGCATGACAGGACGAAATGACAAACGACAGTAGGAAGAGAATGTTCATGTGGTCGGATATTCATTGTTTTTCTGAGAAATTCCCTTGAATTCGAATTTTATTGAGATATTCGTATTGAATTCTGGTAGCAGAAGCAGTAGCAAATATAAAAGCAGCGGAGCTGTTTTCAAAAAATAATAAAGTTGTTCTTTTCGCTCTTTGTTTACTGTCCATTGTCTTTTTGGACTTAGAATAAATGATACCCGGTTTTTTCTACAAGAGACCAATCTTGCGTTTCGTTTGAGAGAATGACAAATGACCATCCTGGTGCCGCAACTTGTTCTTCCTGCAGTCATCTTTCATCAACAATAACTTTGCTACTTTGCAATAGCAGTAATGGCTGTGTTAAACATAAACATGTTTAAAACATTGTTAAACGTTTAAAATAAACATGTTTACGGTTTTTTGGGTAAACAATATTCCAATAAACAAAACGGTTTTTAAAATATGATGTGTTTTTACAAATAAACAAAACGAAACACACGTTTAAACATGTTTATTTTAGTGGCCAAAATATGACACTGAACCACACATACTCAGAGATAAATAGACGAACATGTCCGAGGATATGTTACAAAATCCCTCGAAAAACATACTTGAGCGCATTTTTCATTATTCCAACGCGGTATTCTAATACACATCTATTTATTTGAGCCGAACATTCCTCATTGTACTTCAACTTTACTTCTCAAGAACGACTTAATTTTTGGCGCGATGTTTTTGTTAAACATGTTTATTTTTGTTTATCTTGGAAAACAAAACGAAAATAAACACTTATGGGATACACAAAAACAAATCCCGAATTTCTTAAACATTTTG